>JAULUF010000078.1:3647500-3680001 GCA_031834385.1 Semotilus atromaculatus | reverse complement strand
TTCAGATCGAGTCTGAGATGAGTTGTGTGTTCGTGTTTCAGATCGAGTCTGAGATGAGTTGTGTGTTCGTGTTTCAGATCCAGTCTGAGACGAGTTGTGTGTCGTGTTTCAGATCGAGTCTGAGACGAGTTGTGTGTTCGTGTTTCAGATCGAGTCTGAGACGAGTTGTGTGTTCGTGTTTCAGATCCAGTCTGAGATGAGTTGTGTGTTCGTGTTTCAGATCCAGTCTGAGATGAGTTGTGTGTTCGTGTTTCAGATCCAGTCTGAGATGAGTTGTGTGTTCGTGTTTCAGATCCAGTCTGAGACGAGTTGTGTGTTCGTGTTTCAGATCGAGTCTGAGACGAGTTGTGTGTTCGTGTTTCAGATCCAGTCTGAGACGAGTTGTGTGTTCGTGTTTCAGATCCAGTCTGAGATGAGTTGTGTGTTCGTGTTTCAGATCCAGTCTGAGATGAGTTGTGTGTTCGTGTTTCAGATCCAGTCTGAGATGAGTTGTGTGTTCGTGTTTCAGATCCAGTCTGAGATGAGTTGTGTGTTCGTGTTTCAGATCCAGTCTGAGATGAGTTGTGTGTTCGTGTTTCAGATCCAGTCTGAGATGAGTTGTGTGTTCGTGTTTCAGATCCAGTCTGAGATGAGTTGTGTGTTCGTGTTTCAGATCCAGTCTGAGATGAGTTGTGTGTTCGTGTTTCAGATCCAGTCTGAGATGAGTTGTGTGTTCGTGTTTCAGATCGAGTCTGAGACGAGTTGTGTGTTCGTGTTTCAGATCCAGTCTGAGATGAGTTGTGTGTTCGTGTTTCAGATCCAGTCTGAGATGAGTTGTGTGTTCGTGTTTCAGATCCAGTCTGAGATGAGTTGTGTGTTCGTGTTTCAGATCGAGTCTGAGATGAGTTGTGTGTTCGTGTTTCAGATCCAGTCTGAGATGAGTTGTGTGTTCGTGTTTCAGATCCAGTCTGAGACGAGTTGTGTGTTCGTGTTTCAGATCCAGTCTGAGATGAGTTGTGTGTTCGTGTTTCAGATCCAGTCTGAGATGAGTTGTGTGTTCGTGTTTCAGATCCAGTCTGAGACGAGTTGTGTGTTCGTGTTTCAGATCCAGTCTGAGATGAGTTGTGTGTTCGTGTTTCAGATCCAGTCTGAGATGAGTTGTGTGTTCGTGTTTCAGATCCAGTCTGAGATGAGTTGTGTGTTCGTGTTTCAGATCCAGTCTGAGACGAGTTGTGTGTTCGTGTTTCAGATCGAGTCTGAGACGAGTTGTGTGTTCGTGTTTCAGATCCAGTCTGAGATGAGTTGTGTGTTCGTGTTTCAGATCCAGTCTGAGATGAGTTGTGTGTTCGTGTTTCAGATCCAGTCTGAGATGAGTTGTGTGTTCGTGTTTCAGATCCAGTCTGAGATGAGTTGTGTGTTCGTGTTTCAGATCCAGTCTGAGATGAGTTGTGTGTTCGTGTTTCAGATCCAGTCTGAGATGAGTTGTGTGTTCGTGTTTCAGATCCAGTCTGAGTTGTGTGTTCGTGTTTCAGATCCAGTCTGAGATGAGTTGTGTGTTCGTGTTTCAGATCCAGTCTGAGATGAGTTGTGTGTTCGTGTTTCAGATCGAGTCTGAGATGAGTTGTGTGTTCGTGTTTCAGATCCAGTCTGAGACGAGTTGTGTGTTCGTGTTTCAGATCGAGTCTGAGACGAGTTGTGTGTTCGTGTTTCAGATCCAGTCTGAGATGAGTTGTGTGTTCGTGTTTCAGATCCAGTCTGAGATGAGTTGTGTGTTCGTGTTTCAGATCCAGTCTGAGATGAGTTGTGTGTTCGTGTTTCAGATCCAGTCTGAGATGAGTTGTGTGTTCGTGTTTCAGATCCAGTCTGAGATGAGTTGTGTGTTCGTGTTTCAGATCCAGTCTGAGATGAGTTGTGTGTTCGTGTTTCAGATCCAGTCTGAGATGAGTTGTGTGTTCGTGTTTCAGATCCAGTCTGAGACGAGTTGTGTGTTCGTGTTTCAGATCGAGTCTGAGACGAGTTGTGTGTTCGTGTTTCAGATCCAGTCTGAGATGAGTTGTGTGTTCGTGTTTCAGATCCAGTCTGAGACGAGTTGTGTGTTCGTGTTTCAGATCCAGTCTGAGATGAGTTGTGTGTTCGTGTTTCAGATCCAGTCTGAGATGAGTTGTGTGTTCGTGTTTCAGATCCAGTCTGAGACGAGTTGTGTGTTCGTGTTTCAGATCCAGTCTGAGATGAGTTGTGTGTTCGTGTTTCAGATCCAGTCTGAGATGAGTTGTGTGTTCGTGTTTCAGATCCAGTCTGAGATGAGTTGTGTGTTCGTGTTTCAGATCCAGTCTGAGACGAGTTGTGTGTTCGTGTTTCAGATCGAGTCTGAGACGAGTTGTGTGTTCGTGTTTCAGATCCAGTCTGAGATGAGTTGTGTGTTCGTGTTTCAGATCCAGTCTGAGATGAGTTGTGTGTTCGTGTTTCAGATCCAGTCTGAGATGAGTTGTGTGTTCGTGTTTCAGATCCAGTCTGAGATGAGTTGTGTGTTCGTGTTTCAGATCCAGTCTGAGATGAGTTGTGTGTTCGTGTTTCAGATCCAGTCTGAGATGAGTTGTGTGTTCGTGTTTCAGATCCAGTCTGAGTTGTGTGTTCGTGTTTCAGATCCAGTCTGAGATGAGTTGTGTGTTCGTGTTTCAGATCCAGTCTGAGATGAGTTGTGTGTTCGTGTTTCAGATCGAGTCTGAGATGAGTTGTGTGTTCGTGTTTCAGATCCAGTCTGAGACGAGTTGTGTGTTCGTGTTTCAGATCGAGTCTGAGACGAGTTGTGTGTTCGTGTTTCAGATCCAGTCTGAGATGAGTTGTGTGTTCGTGTTTCAGATCCAGTCTGAGATGAGTTGTGTGTTCGTGTTTCAGATCCAGTCTGAGATGAGTTGTGTGTTCGTGTTTCAGATCCAGTCTGAGATGAGTTGTGTGTTCGTGTTTCAGATCCAGTCTGAGATGAGTTGTGTGTTCGTGTTTCAGATCCAGTCTGAGATGAGTTGTGTGTTCGTGTTTCAGATCCAGTCTGAGATGAGTTGTGTGTTCGTGTTTCAGATCCAGTCTGAGATGAGTTGTGTGTTCGTGTTTCAGATCCAGTCTGAGATGAGTTGTGTGTTCGTGTTTCAGATCGAGTCTGAGATGAGTTGTGTGTTCGTGTTTCAGATCCAGTCTGAGATGAGTTGTGTGTTCGTGTTTCAGATCCAGTCTGAGACGAGTTGTGTGTTCGTGTTTCAGATCGAGTCTGAGATGAGTTGTGTGTTCGTGTTTCAGATCCAGTCTGAGATGAGTTGTGTGTTCGTGTTTCAGATCGAGTCTGAGATGAGTTGTGTGTTCGTGTTTCAGATCGAGTCTGAGATGAGTTGTGTGTTCGTGTTTCAGATCCAGTCTGAGACGAGTTGTGTGTTCGTGTTTCAGATCGAGTCTGAGACGAGTTGTGTGTTCGTGTTTCAGATCGAGTCTGAGACGAGTTGTGTGTTCGTGTTTCAGATCCAGTCTGAGATGAGTTGTGTGTTCGTGTTTCAGATCCAGTCTGAGATGAGTTGTGTGTTCGTGTTTCAGATCCAGTCTGAGATGAGTTGTGTGTTCGTGTTTCAGATCCAGTCTGAGACGAGTTGTGTGTTCGTGTTTCAGATCCAGTCTGAGACGAGTTGTGTGTTCGTGTTTCAGATCCAGTCTGAGATGAGTTGTGTGTTCGTGTTTCAGATCCAGTCTGAGATGAGTTGTGTGTTCGTGTTTCAGATCGAGTCTGAGATGAGTTGTGTGTTCGTGTTTCAGATCCAGTCTGAGATGAGTTGTGTGTTCGTGTTTCAGATCCAGTCTGAGATGAGTTGTGTGTTCGTGTTTCAGATCCAGTCTGAGATGAGTTGTGTGTTCGTGTTTCAGATCCAGTCTGAGATGAGTTGTGTGTTCGTGTTTCAGATCCAGTCTGAGATGAGTTGTGTGTTCGTGTTTCAGATCGAGTCTGAGACGAGTTGTGTGTTCGTGTTTCAGATCCAGTCTGAGACGAGTTGTGTGTTCGTGTTTCAGATCGAGTCTGAGACGAGTTGTGTGTTCGTGTTTCAGATCCAGTCTGAGACGAGTTGTGTGTTCGTGTTTCAGATCCAGTCTGAGATGAGTTGTGTGTTCGTGTTTCAGATCCAGTCTGAGATGAGTTGTGTGTTCGTGTTTCAGATCCAGTCTGAGATGAGTTGTGTGTTCGTGTTTCAGATCCAGTCTGAGATGAGTTGTGTGTTCGTGTTTCAGATCCAGTCTGAGTTGTGTGTTCGTGTTTCAGATCCAGTCTGAGATGAGTTGTGTGTTCGTGTTTCAGATCCAGTCTGAGATGAGTTGTGTGTTCGTGTTTCAGATCGAGTCTGAGATGAGTTGTGTGTTCGTGTTTCAGATCCAGTCTGAGACGAGTTGTGTGTTCGTGTTTCAGATCGAGTCTGAGACGAGTTGTGTGTTCGTGTTTCAGATCCAGTCTGAGATGAGTTGTGTGTTCGTGTTTCAGATCCAGTCTGAGATGAGTTGTGTGTTCGTGTTTCAGATCCAGTCTGAGATGAGTTGTGTGTTCGTGTTTCAGATCCAGTCTGAGATGAGTTGTGTGTTCGTGTTTCAGATCCAGTCTGAGATGAGTTGTGTGTTCGTGTTTCAGATCCAGTCTGAGATGAGTTGTGTGTTCGTGTTTCAGATCCAGTCTGAGATGAGTTGTGTGTTCGTGTTTCAGATCCAGTCTGAGATGAGTTGTGTGTTCGTGTTTCAGATCCAGTCTGAGATGAGTTGTGTGTTCGTGTTTCAGATCCAGTCTGAGATGAGTTGTGTGTTCGTGTTTCAGATCCAGTCTGAGATGAGTTGTGTGTTCGTGTTTCAGATCCAGTCTGAGATGAGTTGTGTGTTCGTGTTTCAGATCCAGTCTGAGATGAGTTGTGTGTTCGTGTTTCAGATCCAGTCTGAGATGAGTTGTGTGTTCGTGTTTCAGATCCAGTCTGAGATGAGTTGTGTGTTCGTGTTTCAGATCCAGTCTGAGATGAGTTGTGTGTTCGTGTTTCAGATCCAGTCTGAGATGAGTTGTGTGTTCGTGTTTCAGATCCAGTCTGAGATGAGTTGTGTGTTCGTGTTTCAGATCGAGTCTGAGATGAAGGGTTGTCTGGATTTCTTGCGCTGCATCTACGACGTCTTCGGCTTCTCCTTCCAGCTGCATCTCTCCACGCGGCCAGAGAAGTTCCTGGGCGATGTTGCCGTGTGGGATCAAGCCGAGAAGGTTCCAGAAGGCCGTTTCACTGCTGAGATTCGGGGTGTTTTTGTTCAGTGTTAACGGAGGTTTTATTTTAACAGCAACTGGAGAACAGCCTGAATGAGTTCGGAGAGCCGTGGAAGCTGAATCCTGGCGATGGGGCTTTTTACGGACCAAAGGTTAGAAATGTTGCGTTCATAAATCACATCGACCTATAGAAGCTTGTTTCCATCACGGGAAACTAATAAAAAAAAGGTAATTCTGACTTTATCTGGCAATTCTCACTTTTTCTCATAAAAAAAAAAAAAGCTTTAATTTCTGACATTTTCTGACTATGACTTTTTGCAAGTTATAAGGTGAGAATTGCGAAATATAAACGTGCAATTGCGGGAAAGTCAGAATTGCGATAAATAAACTGATTGTGAGAATTTTCAGAAGTGCGAGAAAACCCATAATTGCAAAAAAATTATGAATCGTGAGATATAAACTTGCGATTACAATTAAAAAAAGTCAGAATTGGGAGAATTAAACTACGATTCCGAAAAAAAGTGTAATTGCGAGATATAAATTTTGATTTGCGAAAAAATTTCAGAATTGCGAGAAACTCAAAAAATAACTAAAATTAATTACGAAAAATAATTTTGAGATATATATTCTTAAAAGGTCTATAATTGGGGGAAAAAAGGTCAGAATTGGGAGAAATAAACTACGATTCTGAAAAAAATTAATTGCAAGATGTAAATTGTGAAATTATCTCACAATTCCGACTTTATTTTTCAGAAATCTGACTTTATTTCTCAGACTTTCTCCTAATTGTAGTTTATATCTCGCAATTCAGATTTTTTTTCTTGCAATCGTAGTTTTTTTCTCGCAATTCAGACTTTTTTTCCGCACATGCAAGTTTATTTCTCGCAATTCTGACTTTTGGAAATTTTTTCGCAATTGTAGTTTATTTCTCAAGCAATAATCGTTTTTCTTTTTTTCTTTTTCCGTGGCGGAAACAAGCTTCCATATCAAGACGTTTCCCAGCAGGAATATTAATTTCTCTGAACTCTTCTGCTCCAGATTGACATCCAGATTAAAGACGCCATCGGCCGTTATCATCAGTGCGCCACGATCCAGCTGGACTTCCAGTTACCCGTGCGCTTCAATCTCACTTATGTGGGGTGAGGACAGCTCAGCACTCGCTGTAAACTCTCTCAGACGGCTTCGCAGTCTGTGTTTAAAAGGGGCATTGTATAATATTTAGGAGGATCTGTTGACAGAAATGCAATATCATATACATAACTATGTTTTCAGTGCTGTATAAAGAACATAATGAACCATTAAGTTTTTATTATTTATTGCTTTATCGTTGTAAAGAAACCTCATTGTTTAACTGGCAACTCTCTGCTGTCTCAGACGACGACATCACTTCCTGTCGGCCACCTTAACTTCTGTTGGGTGCAATTCACAACCTTACCACTAGATGCCGCTAAAACTTACACACTCAAGTCAAGTCAAATATATTTATATAGTGCTTTTCACAATACAGATTGTATCAAAGCTGCTTCACAGTATCAATCAAAACAACATAACAATGTTTGTTTATTACTGGAAAAAAGACATCCAAGTTTGGTAGAGCTGATCAATGGTATTAATGATTGGTTAATTAATTTGAATATCCCCAACTGAGCAAGACAAAGGCAACAGTGGCAAGGAACCGGAAAACTCCATCAAAGCCCCTTTTCCACCGAAGCATTTTGAGAGCCGGTTCGGAGCCGGTGCCTGCGCACGAACCAGTTCTTTGTGTTTCGACAGCCAAAGAACCGGTTCTCGGCCAGGAAAACTGGTTCCAAAGCGGCACCAACTCTTTGCTGGACTAGAACCGTTCTTTTACCACGTCATGCTTACGTCGGGGGCTGGGGGCGGGTTTAGATGTGTTCTAAACATCTTTTCTGACCATAATATAGGATCGCAAAGCCAGGAGAAACATTTGCAGAAACACGATGTAGTCCGCCGTTGTAATTGTTATGCTTGAAGCGCAAGCGTTTTTAGTTTAAAAAAAAAAAAAAATTATTGAAAACATTATGTAAGCAAAGAAGAAAACAGTCAAAATATAGAACAAATAAATGGAAAGAAAAAAAAGACACAAGACATGGGTACATAACATATAAAAGATTAAGGTAACGCTTTAGATTACAGCCCGGAAAGTACTGTGTAATTAAGAGGAATTTACAGTGTAACTTTCTGTAATTATAGTGTACCTATAAAGTACTTGCATGTAAGTATAAGAGAACAATATGTAAAGTTTGGGTAATAAAGGGGTAACAACCAGGAGAATTAAAAAAATATATTTATACGGTAAGTATTATAGAACTAAGGGGTACTTATTCTACTATTATGATACAACAATCTTACATTTGGGAGCAATTTAGCAAGAACATACACTGAGTATCTTTTGTAATAATTGTGTGCCAATATACTGTTTAGGCTTTTTAAAACTGACAGGGTACATATCTATGCATTTATACTTTTTTTTGGTAGCAAAAGTGCAGATGTTTAAGTTTGGGCTAAGATGTTTCAAGGCAAAAAAGCTAAGACTATTGCAATTTTTTTAAATACTGGGAAATATATCCTGTTTCATGTGGTTACAGGGTGCTTGTATAATAAATAAAGGTTTCCGAGTAAGTGGTATAAGATTGTGTATGCATTTTTATTGTACTTACCCTGTAACTACATTGAACAAGAGGGTAACAAGCATCACTTTAATTTACGGCCCGCAATGTCACACTTACTCTGTAACTACATGGAACAAGGGGGTAACAAGCACCACTACATGAAACAAGAGTATCTTTCCCCAAGATTTAAGCAAAAGTTGCAATAGTTTTAGTTTTCAGTGCACTTTTGTTAAAAATATTACTTTCTAAATGCATAGATATGTACCCTGTAATTTTTAAAAAGCCTATACAGTATGTACTGGTTCACCATTATTACAAAAAGATACTCAGTGTATGTTCTTGCTAAATTGCTCCCAAATGTAAGATTGTTATATCATAATAGTAGAATAAGTACCCCTTAGTTCTATAATACTTACAGTATAAATATTTTTTTAATTCTCCTGGTTGTTACCACTTTATTCCCCAAACTTAAAATATTGTTCCCTTATACTTATATTGTAAGTACGTTATAGGTACACAATAATTACCAATGGTTACGCTGTTAAATCGCTTTAATTACACAGTACTTTCCGGGCTGTAATCTAAAGCGTTACCAAGATTAAATACCAAAGGAAAAGATTAAAAGACTTACATATTTCAATTGTTTTTAAAGCCTTCTTGTACACGAGTTAGAGATAATCCCAAAGTAATGTTATACTTCCAAGCGTTTCTAGATGAGACGTATGGCGACGTACACAGTGACGTAACGACGTCGTTCGCTGGGCGCTCTAGTCAGTGGAAAAACAAACAGGTTCTGAGAAGGTTCGCAAGTTGAACCAACTCCGAACCAACTTTGAACCAGAACCAGTTCCGAACCAGTTCTTTTTTGGTGGAAAAGGGGTACAAGTGACCTAATGGAGAGAAAAAAACCTTGGGAGAACCCAGGCTCAGTCGGGGCCAGTTCTCCTCTGGCTTTTATGAACTAGAGGCCGGATTTACAGTAACTGTAAGATAAAAAATGTATATGATTCCCTGGCTGAATAGATGCGTCTTTAGTCTAGTTTTAAACTGGGACAGCGAGTCTGAGCAACGAACAATATCAGGAAGGCTATTCCAGAGCTTCGGAGCTAAATGTGGAAATGCTCTCCCTCCTTTGGTGGATCTGGATATCCTAGGAATGACCAGAAGCCTCGAATTTAGTGCCACTGCACCTTTAACTGTCTGAACCATTGCAGGAAAGATGGGGATGACAAGGCCAGACCGGTGATCATTCACCGCGCCATTCTGGGCTCACTGGAGCGAATGATCGCCATCCTCACCGAGAACTATGCCGGGAAATGGTGAGTAACTGTTTCGAAGAATTTTAATCTTTAGAATTTAAATGGATCAGAAATAAGAAAACTGCTCTACATTACAGCTGTCTTCACAAAGCTGCATCACATTTTGGTTGTTGTCATAAAAGTGATTGTACTATGAATGACTGTAGTCTCATAAATCATGCCTTCAGATGATTTGAGGTTTTAAGGCTGTTCTTGTTGCGTCTGTGTTTCCTCAGGCCGCTGTGGTTGTCTCCACGTCAGGTGATGCTGGTGCCGGTTAACCCGTCTCTCGAAGAATACGCCAAACAGGTACAACATCAGCTCTATCATCACTTACTGAACAGGGAATGTTTTTTCATGCTCAGTCTTTATATTTTTAGACTATATAGACCAGTGTTTCCGCTACATTCATTCCGCCGTGGCGGGCCGCCACACCTAAAATCATCCCGCCACGGCTGCAGCTTCTCAGTGAGGTCCGATATTGTACTATTTGTTAAGCCCCTAAAGGCATAAAAAACATTGTAAAGCACAATAAAGTTTTCGCACTATATTCCAAGACTTCTAAAGTCATTCAATAGCATAATGTGAGGTAAAAATGAATATTTAAGTCGTTTGTTAAAGTTAATGGAAACTCATCTCTCCTCAGTCATTCTCCATTCAGCATTCAAATGCGCGTCGCGTTCGGTTACCACAGTAACACGACACTCTCTTCAAGATCAATGTTCCCACTATTATACTTTATTTGTAGATAAAGGTCTATGGTTTTGCATAAAATGACTTTATCTTGCTTGAGTTTATTGCGCTTTCTAAATCATATTCCTTTCTCCCGGGTGTCTGTTAGATTACAGCACTGGAGTAGAGCGCTATGAATTGTTCTTCATGCGCACTGTAACTGAAATTTAAAACTGTAAAAAAATAAAAAGGCTCAATAAACTGTTGCATAGATAGAATACACTAAGCATAGATAGATATACATTTCTTCTCTTCGCGTTGTGCTTTGAACTTTTCAATGCGCTGTGACTTTGTGTTGCTTCAAGTGCATCATTCTGCGCACGAGATGCGCATACTCGCTTTGCCGCTCTTGGAGCCTTCCATGTATAATGCTGCTTAAAGGGATAGTTCACCCAAAAATGAAATTTCTGTCATAATTTACTCACCCTCAAGTTGTTTCAAACCTGTATGAGTTTCTTTCTTCTGTTGAACACAAAAGAAGATATTTTGAAGAATGTTGGTGACCAGACAGTTGCTGGACCCCATTGACTTTCATAGTATCTTTTTTTTCCTTCTATGGAAGTCAATGGGGTCCAGCAACTGTCTGTTCACCAACATTCTTCAAAATATCTTCTTTTGTGTTCAGCAGAAGAAATAAACTCATACAGGTTTGAAACAACTTGAGGGTGAGTAAATTATGACAGAAATTTCATTTTTGGGTGAACTAACCCTTTAAGGGGAGATTTTAATACCTGGGGCAAGGGGGCGTGGCCCATGGGAATATGGCCTCATGGGCCACACCCCCTCCCCCTGGGGGAATGGGCCTGCCACCACAGTTGGAAAAAATCCTAGAGGAAACACTGTAGACTATGCTCTTATTATGAACGATTCATAAGTGCGGTTGCTAGAAAAAGATATTAACTTACGATTGCGAGAAATAAACTACGATTGGGAGAATAAAATTAGAATTGCGAGAAAAACTTCAGAATTGCAAGAAATGACCTACGATCAGGGGCGTGGTACCGGGGGGAAAAAGGGGACAGAGTACCCAGGGCCCGAGGCAGCGGGGGGGGCCCTTAGAAGTCGACGAGCTGAAGTTAAAAGTCCGTCGGAGAAGTCCGTCCGAAATTCTCCTCGCGCAAGTCCATCCGTCCGTCCCGTTGGAGAAGTCGCACAGTCCATAGTCCGCCCCCAAAAGTCAGAATTGCATGAAATAAACTACGATTATGATAAAAAAATCTGAATTGCAAGAAATGACCTACGATTACGAGAAAAAAGTCTGAATTGCAAGAAATGACCTACGATTATGATAAAAAAATCTGAATTGCAAGAAATGACCTACGATAACGAGAAAAAAGTCTGAATTGAGAGAAAGTTAGAATTGCAAGAAATAACCTACAAAAAAGTCAGAAATGCGAGAAATAACCTACGATTAAGAGAAAAAAGTTAGAATTGCAAGAATTGACCTACGATTATGAGAAAAAAGTCAGAATTGCAAGAAATAACCTACGATTAAGAGAAAAAAGTTAGAATTGCAAGAAATAACCTACGATTAAGAGAAAAAAGTTAGAATTGCAAGAAATAACCTACAAAAAAGTCAGAAATGTGAGAAATAACCTACGATTAAGAGAAAAAAGTTAGAATTGCAAGAAATAACCTACGATTTAGAGAAAAAAGTTAGAATTGCAAGAAATAACCTACAAAAAAGTCAGAAATGCGAGAAATAACCTACGATTAAGAGAAAAAAGTTAGAATTGCAAGAATTGACCTACGATTATGAGAAAAAAGTCAGAATTGCAAGAAATAACCTACGATTAAGAGAAAAAAGTTAGAATTGCAAGAAATAACCTACGATTATGAGAAAAAAGTCAGAATTGCAAGAAATAAACTACGATTAAGAGAAAAAAGTTAGAATTGCAAGAAATAACCTACGATTGAAAGAAATAAACTACGATTGGGAGAATAAAATTAGAATTGCGAGGAAAAAAGTCAGAATTGCAAGAAATAAACTACGATTATGATAAAAAAATCTGAATTGCAAGAAATGACCTACGATAACGAGAAAAAAGTCTGAATTGAGAGAAAGTTAGAATTGCAAGAAATAACCTACAAAAAAGTCAGAAATGCGAGAAATAACCTACGATTAAGAGAAAAAAGTTAGAATTGCAAGAAATAACCTACGATTAAGAGAAAAAAGTTAGAATTGCAAGAAATGACCTACGATTATGAGAAAAAAGTCAGAATTGCAAGAAATAACCTACGATTAAGAGAAAAAAGTTAGAATTGCAAGAAATGACCTACGATTATGAGAAAAAAGTTAGAATTGCAAGAAATAACCTACGATTAAGAGAAAAAAAGTTAGAATTGCAAGAAATGACCTACGATTATGAGAAAAAAGTCAGAATTGCAAGAAATAAACTACGATTAAGAGAAAAAAGTTAGAATTGCAAGAAATGACCTACGATTATGAGAAAAAAGTCAGAATTGCAAGAAATAACCTACGATTAAGAGAAAAAAGTTAGAATTGCAAGAAATGACCTACGATTATGAGAAAAAAGTCAGAATTGCAAGAAATAACCTACGATTAAGAGAAAAAAGTTAGAATTGCAAGAAATGACCTACGATTATGAGAAAAAAGTCAGAATTGCAAGAAATAAACTACGATTAAGAGAAAAAAGTTAGAATTGCAAGAAATAACCTACGATTGAAAGAAATAAACTACGATTGGGAGAATAAAATTAGAATTGCGAGGAAAAAAGTCAGAATTGCAAGAAATAAACTACGATTATGATAAAAAAAATCTGAATTGCAAGAAATGACCTACGATAACGAGAAAAAAGTCTGAATTGAAAGTTAGAATTGCAAGAAATAACCTACAAAAAAGTCAGAAATGTGAGAAATAACCTACGATTAAGAGAAAAAAGTTAGAATTGCAAGAAATAACCTACGATTAAGAGAAAAAAGTTAGAATTGCAAGAAATAACCTACGATTAAGAGAAAAAAGTTAGAATTGCAAGAAATAACCTACGATTAAGAGAAAAAAGTTAGAATTGCAAGAAATGACCTACGATTATGAGAAAAAAGTCAGAATTGCAAGAAATAACCTACGATTAAGAGAAAAAAGTTAGAATTGCAAGAAATGACCTACGATTATGAGAAAAAAGTTAGAATTGCAAGAAATAAACTACGATTAAGAGAAAAAAGTTAGAATTGCAAGAAATGACCTACAATTATGAGAAAAAAGTTAGAATTGCAAGAAATAACCTACGATTATGAGAAAAAAGTTAGAATTGCAAGAAATAAACTACGATTAAGAGAAAAAAGTTAGAATTGCAAGAAATGACCTACGATTATGAGAAAAAAGTTAGAATTGCAAGAAATAACCTACGATTATGAGAAAAAAGTGCAAGAAATAACCTACGATTAAGAGAAAAAAAGTTAGAATTGCAAGAAATGACCTACGATTATGAGAAAAAAGTCAGAATTGCAAGAAATAAACTAC
The DNA here is from genome assembly GCA_031834385.1 of Semotilus atromaculatus. Classification (NCBI taxonomy): domain Eukaryota; kingdom Metazoa; phylum Chordata; class Actinopteri; order Cypriniformes; family Leuciscidae; genus Semotilus; species Semotilus atromaculatus. The sequence continues at coordinate 3,666,618 of JAULUF010000078.1, read as the reverse complement.
GATTAAGAGAAAAAAGTTAGAATTGCAAGAAATGACCTACGATTATGAGAAAAAAGTCAGAATTGCAAGAAATAACCTACGATTAAGAGAAAAAAGTTAGAATTGCAAGAAATGACCTACGATTATGAGAAAAAAGTCAGAATTGCAAGAAATAACCTACGATTAAGAGAAAAAAGTTAGAATTGCAAGAAATGACCTACGATTATGAGAAAAAAGTCAGAATTGCAAGAAATAAACTACGATTAAGAGAAAAAAGTTAGAATTGCAAGAAATAACCTACGATTGAAAGAAATAAACTACGATTGGGAGAATAAAATTAGAATTGCGAGGAAAAAAGTCAGAATTGCAAGAAATAAACTACGATTATGATAAAAAAAATCTGAATTGCAAGAAATGACCTACGATAACGAGAAAAAAGTCTGAATTGAAAGTTAGAATTGCAAGAAATAACCTACAAAAAAGTCAGAAATGTGAGAAATAACCTACGATTAAGAGAAAAAAGTTAGAATTGCAAGAAATAACCTACGATTAAGAGAAAAAAGTTAGAATTGCAAGAAATGACCTACGATTATGAGAAAAAAGTCAGAATTGCAAGAATTGACCTACGATTATGAGAAAAAAGTTAGAATTGCAAGAAATAACCTACGATTAAGAGAAAAAAGTTAGAATTGCAAGAAATGACCTACGATTATGAGAAAAAAGTCAGAATTGCAAGAAATAACCTACGATTAAGAGAAAAAAGTTAGAATTGCAAGAAATGACCTACGATTATGAGAAAAAAGTCAGAATTGCAAGAAATAACCTACGATTAAGAGAAAAAAGTTAGAATTGCAAGAAATGACCTACGATTATGAGAAAAAAGTCAGAATTGCAAAAAATAAACTACGATTAAGAGAAAAAAGTTAGAATTGCAAGAAATAACCTACGATTGAAAGAAATAAACTACGATTGGGAGAATAAAATTAGAATTGCGAGGAAAAAAGTCAGAATTGCAAGAAATAAACTACGATTATGATAAAAAAAATCTGAATTGCAAGAAATGACCTACGATAACGAGAAAAAAGTCTGAATTGAGAGAAAGTTAGAATTGCAAGAAATAACCTACAAAAAAGTCAGAAATGTGAGAAATAACCTACGATTAAGAGAAAAAAGTTAGAATTGCAAGAAATGACCTACGATTAAGAGAAAAAAGTTAGAATTGCAAGAAATAACCTACGATTAAGAGAAAAAAAGTTAGAATTGCAAGAAATGACCTACGATTATGAGAAAAAAGTCAGAATTGCAAGAAATAAACTACGATTAAGAGAAAAAAGTTAGAATTGCAAGAAATAACCTACGATTAAGAGAAAAAAGTTAGAATTGCAAGAAATAACCTACGATTATGAGAAAAAAAGTCAGAATTGCAAGAAATAAACTACGATTATGAGAAAAAAGTTAGAATTGCAAGAAATGACCTACGATTATGGGAAAAAAGTTAGAATTGCAAGAAATGACCTACGATTATGGGAAAAAAGTTAGAATTGCAAGAAATAAACTACGATTTAGAATTTCGAAACTAAAGTCGATCTTCCTCCTGCTCCAGGTCTGTAAACGGTTTGTTGAAGCCGGTTTTATGGCCGATGCAGATTTGGATTCCAGTTGCCTTCTGAACAAGAAAATTCGCAACGCACAGCTGGCGCAGTACAACTTCATCCTGGGTAAGACGTGAGGACTGACGAGCGAGTTTCCCGACACTGATGCGCAGTGTTCGGTGTAACTCATTACAAGTAACTTGAGTTACATAATCAGATTTCTTTTTCAAGTTGTTTTAACTAGTAAAGTAATTTACAACAAAATATCTGTTACTTTTTCAAATAAGTAACGCTAGTTACTTTTTCACATTTATTGACTGACAGCTTTTTTTGGGAGTAGCGCAATATTGTAATGCATTACTTTTCATAAAAAGTAACAAAGTAACGCAATTAGTTACTTTTTGGGGGAGTAACACAATTTTGTAATGCATCAGTAACTCTCCCCCACACTGATCCGTGCGCTGATACACGAGCTGTGTGTGTGTGTGTGTGTGTCTCTGGCAGTGGTGGGCGAGAAGGAGCGTGTCACGAACAGTGTGAACGTGCGCACCAGAGACAACAAGGTGCACGGAGAAGTGTGTGTGGAGGAGGTGATGGCCAGACTGACTCGGATCCGGCGGTCCCGGTGCCGCAGCGCTGAGGAAGACTTCTGAGTCCCACAGGGTTCGTACAAGTGCTTGAATATGACTTTTTTTTTATTTAAGTCCTGGAAAAACCTTATGGAAAATTTTATTTTACAGAATCTGTGAGCCCTGGCCTGAGATGAAGGCCACAGATGGGAATATGAAGAAGGAAAACTGCTGTTTACTCTGAGCAATTAGAGTTCTGTGAACCAACGGCTTTGTTCGCAGGCCGTGTGAAACGATGTGATGGTTTGCTGTTAAAGTGTCTGGATGTTTGTTCAAGTGCTGACGGTTTGCAATAAAGACTAAGATTCAGCATCATGTTTCTGGTTTTTTATTTTGGAAGTTCAGAAAGTCAAATTCAGAATCTTTAATTAGTGAATTAAATAAATAATTAAATATTCCCTTTGTCATTGTACTCCATTATAAATCACGCAATGCTAGGGTTATTATAGTTAACTGAAATATTTGTGTTACTTGAAATAAAATAAAATATGGAAAAATATCTTAAAGTGTTAGTTTACCCAAAAATTAGTATGTCATACTCTCCGTCAGTTTGTTCCAGACCTGTAAAACATTCGCGTGTTCACGAGAGCAGCGTTGGAGATTAACATTTTGAGAACAAAGTAGTAAAAAAAAGTAGCTCGCTTCATAAAACTGAGGTTAAACCACTGCAGTCGAATTCATTACTTTTATGAAAGTGGTGCCGTTAGTTGCGTAGCTGTCAATGGAGGGACATAAGCTCTTAGATTTCATTAAAAATATCTTCATTTGTGCTTCGAAGATGAACAAAAGTCTTACTGGTTTTGAACGACATGAGGGAGAGTGATTAATAGCAGAATTGTCATTTTTAGGTGAACTATCCCTTCTAATTTCAACAAGTTGACAGGATTCCTTCTTAGAAAAATAAAGAAATATATCTTCCTGGGAAACGAGATATACATAACTTAAATTCTCCCTAAAAAGATTGAATAAATAAAGCAATCTTTCTTCCTCCGTTATCGGACTTTTATTTTGAACTAGCAGCCGTTGGGACTCTTACGGAAGCGGAAGTGGAGTCCGTCCGTCGGGCAGCAGAACAGAACCAGTGTTCGGGATGACAGCGAACGGACTGAAATGGGTTTTTGAACGCGGACGGAACATCATGAGCTCGTATATGATCCTGGTTCTGCTGCTGCTGGACATTTACTCCAAATGTGTGATCGGTAAGAGCGCTCACAGTGCTTCGGTTGCTCTATTAGTGCGGTGTTGTGCTGAAGTACCGTGGTTTTGCTACAGTACAGTGACAGTGATTAACGTTACTTGTCGACCATGTAAATACTAGGGTTTATTCATATGATAATCACACTCACAGGGCATTATGTTGTTGTATTTTAAAGATACGCTTTAATCGTGTCATCAGTGAAGGACAAAAAAGGAAGAAATATTAGTTAGATTAGATATATTACCCCCCATTCCGTAGGACTACACAATTACATAATTTAATTAAATTATACAACTAAAACAATTCAAATAAAAAAGTAGTAATACTATGTACTATAAAATAAAACATAATATTATTATTATATTTTATACAACCATAAAGTTACAATGCTATTGAATACAAATCACACACACACACACACACACACACACAGACACAGGTGATGTGGTCTCTCTCTCCTACACACACACACACACAGGTGATGTGGTCTTTCTCTCCTCCAGACACACACACACACACAGGTGATGTGGTCTCTCTCTCCTCCAGACACACACACACACACAGGTGATGTGGTCTCTCTCTCCTCAGGGTATCTGAGTTCTGCTCATGTTGGTCAGGATCCTCCGTTCACGGCTCAGCAGAACCCAGTGATGAGCAGCCCAGCGGCCCTGACCTCGTCCTCAGGTGAGTCACACACACACACACACACACACACACACACACTTCTTCTTCACAGACTTCCTCAGGTGAGACTCTCAGACGTGGCTTCATGCAGACGAGCAGCAGTGTGAGACTGAAACGTGCGTGCGTGTGTGTGTGTGTGTGTGCAGCGTCTCCAGTGCTGACGGAGAACTACACCTCCAAGTGTCCCAGTGGAGGGCTGTGTGTCAAGCTGCCGTCCGACTGCATCAACTGCTCGTTTCATCACAACTGCACCTTCGGGCGACCGGCGAACTTCAGCTGCAGGAGCCGAGCCGGCGTTCACTGCGTGGTGAGAGACATCCACATCCACATCCACATCCAGCAGAAACACATGTTCCAGAACAAACGTAACACTGTGTGTGTGTGTTCCAGAACGAGCGTAACGAGCCTCAGCAGAACTTCTCGCTGACGCTGGCGTGTCTCTTCTGCTGGCAGCTCGACTCGTCTCAGTACCGATGCTCAAACTCCACCAGCTGTCAGACAGTGTCCTGTCCTCGCACACGCTACAACTCCTCCTGTACTGTGCTGGAGCACGTGCACTGCCTGGGTACACACACACACACACACACACACACACACACACACTACCCCGTAACACTCAGACTAGAACCGGGCTAATATGGTCATACTTCCTGGTTCTGGTAAGAACTCGAGCTGCTGCGTTTTGAACTAGCTGTAGTTTGTTTATTAAGCGTGCAGGGCAACCACCCAGTAGAGCATTACAATAATCTAGTCTTGATGTCATGAACGCATGAACTAATTGTTCCGCATTTGTCAGTGAGAGCATATGACGTAATTTAGATATATTTTCAAGATGGAAAAATGCGGTTTTACAGACACTAGACACGTGACTTTCAAATGAATACATGAAAAGAAAATTTCAGTATTCACACTGGTAACTTCTATGTAAGCAGTAAGGTCCTCGAGGCTGAATAAGTCACGGCTGAAGGCGCCGTTACGCTCGAGTACCTTATTGCTTTTATAAAACGGTTGCCACACAATACAAATATTAAACCCGAAAAATATGCATCGATGCAGCTTTCATAAAGTAAAATCACTAAAAACCTTCCTTCCGCTGGAAAAAATAGTCCCTGACCGTGAACCGCAACAGAAGTTACATACATATATCGCCAGTAGATGTGAGTCAGTCGGTAGAGAAGACTTTTATATTGAAATGACTCAAACTTGTGAACACGGGAAAGCCCTTAACTGTTAAAAGGACAAGATATCGCAGCGTTCATTCAAACGGATTTTGTATTATGAATGTATGTCTGACCTGAAGGAAAATGCTATATCTACTGTAAATGCAGATACACTCGCTTACTCGATCTCTCAATACTCTACTGTAGCTTTAATGAACAATATCAGTGAGATCACACACAATGTGGATGTGCACGTTACCCGGCGCCTGGACACGTCATGCGTTTTCTCAGATCGCATAACGTTAGTTATCCGATTTATCAAAACGATTCCATTTTACAACCGGTCTGGTCACATAAATGTGTTTTCGCAAAACGGATATAAATCCGATCTTCAATTCCCGCGCTTGATGAGGCGCTCATCTGCGGTGATGCGTGTTGCAGTAGCGCCGTCATATCTGGCTATAACATTTACATATTGCCTATATTACACGCTCCCACATATTTATTTTTTTAGCATTTTTGGGAAGAGAAAATTTACATAATGTGGTTTCAACAACCAGATGCATTTACACTTGTCCAGTTTCGTCTGGAACTAAATTTTCCTCTTCAATCTCTGTTATTTCGTCTTCTCCTTGAGTAACACTCATTTCCTTACTTTTGTGTTCTTTCTTTTGCTCTCTTTGCTCTCTCTTTAGGTCCTTTCTTCTCTTTCGCTTCGTTTTGTTGTCTGTCTATTTCTTCAGTGATTTATGTTCCCGCTGAGGCTCCACGCAAGCCTGGCTTCGCCCTCCTACGTACTTCCGCTCAATTTTCATTTTCCTTCAGTTACTCCGTCTGCTCTGCATGTCGGACTAACGCATAAAAAAATACAAATAAATCGTATAATTATCGTGAGACTTTCGATAATGATATCGAGCAACGTGATATCGCGACACCGATATTGATTCGATATATCGTGCACCCCTAGTTGAGTGTCACGCAGACAGTCTGCAAGCTCTAACTTGTTAACATGGGAGCCGAAATAAAAACGGACACGCAACGCAGCTGAGACGCTTACCCCACGCAGCCAGTGTGTCGCCGGCCTAAACACACACACACACACTCATACTCACACTCACACACACACTTACACTCACTCACTCACTCACTCACTCACTCTCACACACACATGTACAAACTGTATATTCTCTCCCCTTACACTAACCCAACCCCTAAACCTGTACGTACACACACACACAGATCGATCTCGTGTGGGACAGTTAGATTGATGTGTGTGTGTGTGTGTGTGTGTGTGTTGTGCACAGGGAAGCGTGTGTTTCACAAGCGTGTGTTCTGTAACTGGACTGGAGGATATAAGTGGTCCACGGCTCTCGCCCTCAGGTGAGCCACTTCACACTCATCTCAGTCCTTCCATTCAGTGTAATGGGTGTTAGTATGATGGACAGGTGAACTTTGTTGAACGTGTGTGTGTGTGTGTGTGTGTGTGTGTGCAGCATCACTCTGGGAGGCTTCGGCGCGGACCGCTTCTATCTGGGTCAGTGGAGGGAAGGTCTGGGGAAACTCTTCAGCTTCGGTGGTCTGGGCATCTGGACCCTCATCGATGTTCTGCTGATCGGGGTCGGGTACGTGGGGCCGGCCGACGGGTCGCTGTACATCTGAGGCTGTTCTCGACTCTCACACACACACACACGGTTCCTGACGCTGTTATTGCAACTCCTACTTCCCAGATTTACAACCCGATTTGCACGCGTCGCCATCCAAACTCCCACTGTGGCAGATTCCCATCTGCTCTGAGTGTGTGTTCCTGCCTTCAGCTGCTCGTCACACACTCACACTTGACGCACGTACACTCATGCGCACACACACACACACACACACACACTGTCTACGTGTGCACACACACACACTCTACGCACGCACATACCCTCACTCTCACAAACAAACACTCTCACTCACACACACACACACGACGCACGCACACAGACCCTCAACGCACACACACTCTCACAAACACACACACACTCACACCGTCTCACACACACTGTTCTGGGCCGAGGACACAGAAGATGGTCAAATATGTACAATATGTATCTAAACTCATCTGTGTCAATGCATGTGTAAATATAAGTGTATATATGAGTGTTTCTCTGTGCTGGATGTTGATTTCTGAATAAACTCTGTCCGGTTGATGATTCTCACCTGTGTTTGGTTTTGTGTAACAATATTCCTCTCAGATTCAAGGCAAAACACTCTCTGAATCAAGTCATCACTGTCATTCGACATTTGATTGATTAGAAGAATTACAAACTTTTCTGAAATGTTGTGCTAATATGCAAATGAGGTGTTAGCTAATTAAATATGCACTCATTTGCATACAAAATCAGTTTGATTTTGTATAGTTAAAGGTTTTTCGGGGGGATTTTGGATATAAATCAGAAAATACTGTCAAACACATGGAAAACATACCTTCAGAATATAGATATGAATAAAACGATGTAAAGTGAAGATTTCTGACTCGATCTCTCCGCCTTTAAAAATTGAGACTGAAATCTACAGACGCTAATAGATCAAGTGCGATAAAATAAACTCTTAAATGTGTTTTGGATGTTTTCTGTCCACTATTCTGAAAGAAGGTGATGTGGTCTCTTTGAAGAAATATTGAGCGGTGGATGAAAAACGCATGTTTCCTGGAATAGCTGTTTCTGATTGGTCGATGGTTCCACATATTGATGCATTTGGCTGATGCTTTTATCCACAATGCCTTTCATTGCAGGTACGGTCCACATTTCCCTGGGAATCGACCTTTGACACCAAGCTGTTCTGTTTGAGCTGCACGGATTTCACACATGCACTTTTGTAGACTTTATTTAGCTAGAAAGACGGGACATCACTACAAGACTTGACCAAGACCAAATGTAGATAATAAAGTAGCTGAACCCTAAACTCAAAAATCACCTGTTCAGCTTCTCGGGTAAGTGTTTCTATATATGGTTTAATGTGCATCTGTGGGATTTTTTCACCTGTTTTCTGATCCAGCAGGTAAACATTTTTGCTCAAACTGCAAAAAAATAAAGATGTTTTTCCTCAGTGTTTTTGTCTTGGTTTCCAGTATAGCTTAATTTAAGAATGACATTTGTACTGGGAAACAGGAAACAAAAAAGTATTTTTGCAGATTTAATACAGTGTAGGAGGTTTATTACATCACTATCAGCACTAGTTCTAGTTAAAAAATTACAAATGTGTAATGTAAAATTGTCCTTTTCCTCTTTGATTGATCATTGAATAGTAGTTTTAAGAACATGATGTTTTGAGATGCAGTGTAACTGTTATTGAAATCCAGCAGTCTGAACAAACATCTTTCTTTCTCAGGAACAGAATCTGTCTTCGTGCCCGAATGTAAGTGCTTCTTTCTTCTGCTCATATTTTGACCCACATGTGTTGCATTCGTTACACCCAGAGCTTCTGTTCCCACGTTCAGTTTCCTCTTTATAAACCACAAAAACTGACACTATTCTGCCAACTTCTTACTAAACAGCAGTACAATATGTTAGATATTAAAAGGGATCATGTAAATTATGTCATCAGTCTCTTTCGTTTGATGCACAAGTCAATTGTCAATTAAAGCACATTGTGCATTCTGAAGAAATGCAGTATGCTAATGTATTAATAAGAGCACACCTTCACAGCAACAAAAACTAACGTGAATTGTCCCATAAATGTTGTTTCTTATTGTGCTCAACTAGCATTTAAAAAATGCTAGCTTGACCAGCCAATGCGCATGTGCAGTATAAGCGCGAGTCTCAAAACACGTCAACATCCAATCAACAACCGGAAGATAGAAACAAGTCCCCGCCCTATTTTTTCTTTAGCGATAATCCGTTGAAAGCACGACCGCTGTATTCCCGCGTAATTCGGCGATTTTAAAAATTTGTCGCGGGTTGATTTTTCCCGCGCTGGTTTAAAGTTTATTTGACTGAGACGCGTGTGTTGAGATATTTTACCCATTTTACATTCTAAGAATGATACAGCTATGCAACATGAAGAGTTTTGTGAGGAAGCACACAGGTAGGGAGTTCCTTAATAAAAACAGACAGTGTTTATAGTGGTTTCCAAGATATAATGACTTTAAAATTGCTAGTTTAAAGTATAAGCTACAAAATTAGACAAAAGAGCTGGAAAAGAAGCAGAAAAGAACAAGAGAACGGTTTTGTATAAATGGGAGTTGTGTCTTTATGTCAATGGATGTGTATTGTTAGTTAAGTGTTGTATTCGAGGTGTGTGTTCATCTCAGAAAGTGAGTTATTGAGTAGAAGAGGGATTGTGTGCATGTAGGAGTGTATTAAATTGGCAACATATTAGTTATGACTATAAGCCACAGTATTCAGAAAATGGCTTTGCATCATTCATTGCTTTAAAAAGTTGGGGGTGCATATAATTGTACAAATCACAAGATTTAAATAATAAAGGCTTTCTACAGAAGCCATTACTGAGATGGATTAATTTGTGATGTGGAAACCATGAGACGGATTTCATGCTCAATGGACAATCTGGCCAAAAGATGTTGTTGCCAGTTTAATTGTAAATCCAGATATATCTCATTCTACCAGAAAATTACTATAATTGACAATGCTTATTGAGCCCAGTAGGATTCAGGTGAACATGCAGATAAAAGCACACTCATTTACTGATATTAATGCAAATTATCGTAGAATACTGCAGCTACATCAATTGTCCATTATCAGGGCGCATATTAAGCCGATGCCAAGCATAATTTTGAAGAGACTCCATTCAGGCAGAACTCGGCTCAGGCCTGAACTCGGATGACCTGCAGAATTTCATCCGCCTGAACTCAAATATACTGTGCTTTCCTGTGGAGATCAGGCAGTTGCTTAGAAACATTACCACGTCATGCTGTGTCAAATAAAATTATCTTTGAGGAAATGGGACCAAATGGTCACCTTTACCTCAGATTCGGTTGCAATCTAGTGAAGTGAAATCATCCGTTCTGGAGGGTTTTACGTGATCATTACCTCAAAACATCACATTACTATTAGTAGAGCAATGCAGCTTCTCAGTGAAAGACTCGACATCATCTGCATCTCAGCAGGGGATAAACAATGCATCGGTACAACATGCATAGAAATGCTTCTGAATCTGATTGTTTAATGTCAAACTCTAGCCACAAATGAATCTGTCACTCAATATGGCTAATGCGAACACAATATTTAGCCTAGTGTTTGTTCAAAGTGTTAGGCTGTTAATGACACTTCTGCATTTACGTAACTGTCTCTATCATGTGTCCTCTTTCAGTCATGCATATTGTCGGGCCTAAGCAGTTCATTGTAGAATTAAGCCTTTATATTTATTGCATTATGCCTTATTATATGATCTCATGAATAATTGTAACCACAGTTATAAAACATTCAACACCTTTAAAAATAACAGTGCATTAAAACACGTGACAAACAACTTCAGACGCAACAAGAAATCCTCAAATATTAAAATGCATTTTAACTTGTTGCAATTATTTATGAATGCATTATTACAGTCAGACCAAAATTTTTCAGACTCCAGATATAATGTGATATTTTTTTCAGTAAGGAGAGAAAAATAAAGTAAACTGACATTATACCCAAATATTCTTCATCTACCAGTGACATTTATAAACAATTTGGGACTAAAAATGATTCGGACACTTTGAGCTGATCATGTTCTGCTGAAGTGTTTTTTCTGTAATAACTAATGCTCTTTTACACACAGACTGAACAACATGAAGCATTGCTTGGTCACTGTTGGAGCTAAACTGGTATTTTCTAATTGTGGAGTTAAATTTACCAGCTGACAGATATTCAACATAATTCATGTGAGAGTCTAACAGAAGGACGGACAAAACCACTGAAATATCCACTGATCTGAGAACTGAGTTCTGCTCATACTTTACTACCACTTTCTAAACTATAGCGAATAAACTGATGATGTGAGAAATGTTGGTGTTTGAAAACATTTTGGTGTGACTGTAACATGCATTATAAGTGAACATTGGTCGGTCAAAATTGTTTATCGTACAAATTATGCACAGAAAGTGTTCAGAGTTAAATCTGAATGGGAAAGCAGCAGAAAACCACTGATTTACATGAAAACTGAACAACAGCGAATTGAAATGCAAAACAAAACCGCCAGAAGCAAGAGAATATTGGATCCAAAGAAATGAGCAATACCCCAGATAGCTGCGATTGTAGTGATTTATTTGTACAGTAGGGAAGCAGACTGTGCGATGCCTTCACTCAGACGAAGGCAGATACGAGGCATTAGTAGAAACCTCAAACACTCTTTCACTGCGAGGAAGCAGAGAGGACTCGAACCCGAGAACAGAGAGGAAAGAAAAAAAACAGATCCCAGCCGATCCATAAATCACTAAAATGAGAAGCACGTTTAAAGGCAGAAACAAAACAGAAGTTAAAGCAAATTAAATGAAATATTCCTTCAGGGATTTCCAGCGCCGGATGGGGGATGGGGGGGGGGAGGGGGTCCACGGCATCATCAGAAAAGGCATATGTTGGCGTTACCGAGATCAGAACCAACACCGTGGAAAAATACGGAGGCGATTTTTAAAACTTAAATACTATTAGAACGGCTTCCCTTTGTCGTGACGCCATCATTCAATGAGGAAATCAGTTAAATTAAGATGTATAAAACGTTAACAAAAATAGCATATAGAAAAAGGTTTTACAAAAGTCCTACAGAGATGCGTTGAGGAGAGAGTGTGAGTCGACGGGAGATTCAGGTTTGCGTGGACGCAGTTTTCCCGGGTCCAGGACAGTGGAAGCCTCGAGTCCCGTCCGGACCTCTCGGGAGCCGCACCACTCCCGGGGGAAGCCCGTCGGCGTTCTGGATCTTCCGGCCTAGCATCGGGCTTCCCACCGGGCTACTCTCCTGGCTCGCTACTTGCTTGCGCCGCTGGACCCACGGGCTTCCCGAGGGCGTCAAGCTGCTATCCGAGGAATAGTCCGCCCAACGCCGGCCCGGTTCCGGACTCAAGCGACCCTCGCTAGCTAGCGGAGACTTCCCAGAGTGGTGCGTTTTCCGCTGGGAACACGGGCTTGCACGTGGGCTGCTCCACGGACTCGAGCGTGGCGATACAACCGGGCTGAGATGATTCGGACCGGCGCTTGTCGGACTGAGCTTGTTGCAGGAACGCGACTTGCGTGATAAACGAGGCGATGTAGGATTGCTTTCCGTTTCCGAAGAGCTAGCGGCGGAGTCGTCGCCTCCGTGATACTGAAGCTCTCGCACGCGACTGTTGAGCGAGCGACTTTTACGTATGCCGCCTTCATCTCGTTGCCGGTCTTTCTGGACCTTTTTCTTCGGAGGTTTGGTGCCGATCAGAACCACTTTCATCCCTCCGTCTACGCCGAACGCCTCGTGGGCTTTCATCGCCGCCTCCACTTCTTCGAACTCTACGATTGCGCACTCTTCTGTTCCCAGTTGGGAATACCGCCCGCTCAGCTTCTTCAGATCCGCCGGCAAGTCCTTCCCGGGTTTGAGGACCCGCACCGAGGCGATCGGACCGTAGTTTCCAAACGCCTTCAGAAGAAGCTCCATGAGCCGCTCCTGTTGGGTCGGGCCTCCGTTACCGGCGTCTCCTCCGAGCGCTACGTCCAGCTCCGGCCAACGCTTCAGTTCGCTGAGCAACAGCATCCGACTCGGTAAAGACTCGCTGGCGAAGACCGGCACGGTTGACCGGCGCCGCACCTTCCGGCCCTCGTCGTTCAGCTCCAGCAGGTTTGAGTGACGCAAGGCGTACGCCGTGGTTCTCCAGTCCCGCGTCAAGTGCTTAACCTGAGAGAGAGAGAGAGAGAGAGAGAGAGAGAGAGAGAGAGAGAGAGAGAGAGAGAGAGAGAGAGAGAGAGAGAGAGAGAGAGAGAGAGAGAGAGAGAGAGAGAGAGAGAGAGAGAGAGAGAGATCAACATTCTTCAGCTATGACCATCAATTGTGTTAAAGACCCCTCTAGTCAATTTTATCCTTTAAACTCATCTTTAATCATTAAAATGACAATGTGCTGTTCAGGAGGAGGGGCTTAAACAGGAAGTAAACAGAGCGTTACTGACAGACTGGGAAGAGAGGAGCCGCAACAATGGAGAATATGAGGAAAATAAATCAACATTACACCAGGAAAACCTGTTCTAGTAGAGCCTGAAAACATCATCAAGACTTAGTACAAGTAGGTCCTCTTTAAATAACAGTACATTTACTTGAGAACAAAAGTTACTTAAACGTCCCCCTATAGTCAATTTTATGATCACCAAAATGACATGGGCATTTTTTCCTTGGAAAAAAAAAGTCTTCACATCTTGACTCGACACCCTTGCCTCATTTAGTATGCGCGGATTCTATGAATATGCAAATGAGCCCCGCCTCCACTCACTCAGAGATCCACTGGTTGACGATCACACGTTGATCTGATTGGTTACAAGGTCGTTTGTGACGTCAGAAACACCAGCGATTTCACACCGTGTTTTTGAGACTGTCTTTGGTTCACTGCAGTTTTAAGGAGGAAATACTCAGCAATGCTGTCGACTTATGAACTTACACATGTGTGTCTTAAAGCGTATTAAAAACACCACATACATTAACAACATTCTCAAGAAATTGATTACGTTGGTCAGATGATGTTAAACTCGTCAACACTCCCTCATCAAAACATGATGATCTTCCTCAGTGTTTCTGTCTTGTTTTCCAGCACGAATATCTAAATATTCTTTCTGCCAATGGAGTCAGAAATATAAGTTTATTTGCCCTTTGCTAAAATACAAGACAGAAAATCTGAGGAAGAACATCATTTTTAACAGTGTAAGTTTGTTGATACCAAGGTAAGAAAACACAAAGTGTTTTAAATATAAAGACTTCAGATGCAAAAACCTATAAGTCCATCTGACATTTAAAAGAAAATGTCAGAGATTTTTGCATCTCAAGTCTTCATATACAATACCTGTAAAAAATGAAAATGTAAAAAGATAAATAATAAAAAAAGCTAGATTACTGATGAATAATTGTGAAAAGGCTCATTCATCCACAAGCGGTTCTCGACCTTAGGCTGTTCAGTGTCATGTCTTGTCACAGAAATTTATTTCATGTTTCACGTCATTGCACATCAAAGAACAGGTTTAGTTAAGCTTGATAAAGAACAGGTTTAATTAAGCTTGATGAAGAACAAGTTTAATTAAGCTTGATAAAGAACATGTTTAATTAATCTTGATAAAGAACAGGTTTAATTAAGCTTGATAAAGAACAGGTTTAATTAAGCTTGATAAAGAACAGGTTTAATTAAGCTTGATAAAGAACAGGTTTAATTAAGCTTGATGAAGAACAGGTTTAATTAAGCTTGATGAAGAACAAGTTTAATTAAGCTTGATAAAGAACAGGTTTAATTAAGCTTGATAAAGAACAGGTTTAATTAAGCTTGATGAAGAACAAGTTTAATTAAGCTTGATAAAGAACAGGTTTAATTAAGCTTGATAAAGAACAGGTTTAATTAAGCTTGATGAAGAACAGGTTTAATTAAGCTTGATGAAGAACAAGTTTAATTAAGCTTGATAAAGAACAGGTTTAATTAAGCTTGATAAAGAACAGGTTTAATTAAGCTTGATAAAGAACAGGTTTAATTAAGCTTGATAAAGAACAGGTTTAATTAAGCTTGATAAAGAACAGGTTTAATTAAGCTTGATGAAGAACAGGTTTAGTTAAGCTTGATGAAGAACAGGTTTAGTTAAGCTTGATAAAGAACAGGTTTAGTTAAGCTTGATGAAGAACATGTTTAATTAAGCTTGATGAAGAACAGGTTTAATTAAGCCTAAGGCAGTGAAAGACATTAGCGCTTGACTTTCTCCCGTCTAACCATCAGAATGTGCATCAAATCAGTGAAAGCATGAGATGCAATATAATAACTGCATGATAATTACTTTCAAATGCATTCGTTTCCCTGTGCTGACATTATTTCTCATTAAAGCTGGAAGACATTCTGAAAAGCCGATTCCTTTTTTATTAGTCAGCCCAACAAATCCATAATTTCCTTTGTATTCTCATTCAGTTTCTTTAAAGGTGTTTCAACACTTCAATGCAGAGATCTGAGTCATGAATCAAACGCTCACGGATGAATCACAAACTCAGAGGCAGAAAGCATTTGAAAACATGAACACAAGCACACTTAAACAGTTTGACAAGGGAATCCAGTGAAGCACTGAGAACGACAACCCAATACGATATAAAACCGCTTTAGTCACAGGTTATAATGCACAAAAACAACATATTGTGAGATTCACACAAATACTAGTAGGTTAAGGGTGTATATGGAAATTACATCATTCACAATGCATCATGGGAGTGGGCGGTCACTGCTTAACTCTAGCCAAGATTTAAATTTCCATGGTAACGGTGGCTTCTGATTGGCTGATCTCTCGGTCAGATCTTGGATCAGAATTTGGCTATTAGAGAATTTTATAAAAATGCTGAAAGGTACAGATGCTGAAATCACACCGACTCATGCAAATTTTGCTCTTTTTTGGTTCTTCTATAAATTACATATACATTTTAATTTGTGTTTGCATTAGTAAACTATCTGTGAGCACAAAGTGAACATGAGTAATAGTTTTCAGGTCACAAGGTTTTTAAAGTCCCCCTGTGGTGTAAATCCAGCTTTTAATGTAGTTTACATGTGGTGTTTTTAATATGCTTTAAGACAAACCGTGTGTAAATTATATTAGTTTTAAACCGTTTTCTGCTTAAAAACTGCAGTGAACCAAAGACAGTCTCAAAAACACCGTGTGAAATCGCTGGTGTTTCTGACGTCACAAACGACCTTGTTATCAGGGTTTGAAATTAACTTTCACTCACCGGTCTTTGTCTACTGAATTTGTAAAGTTACCGGCCATTCAGAACTTCTGCTAGCCACTTTTTTTTTTATAAAACTTGGATTTCATACATTCATTTCTTATTCACACAATATCCTGTCATCCACATCTCCTCTTCCATCATCATCATCACACACGTGTGATAGGGGCACAGATCAACAGTACAAAGAACATCAGAAAAGTAGGATGTTGGAAAATAATGTCTTTTCTGTTCAACAAATGCTTTTTAATCTTCACTATTGCTTCACTGCAAATGCACAAGCGCTGTTATATGTTGTGTAGTGACGTGTGTGTTCAAGCAAGCCGGATGTGAGCAGACTGAGCAATACTCTGCATTTAAGATATCATGACTCATGAGTATTTGTGCAGATTTGACTTGCGCAAACTTCCCAGCAAAGTGAGTAAACATAAGTAACGCGAGATTTGACTGGTTATATCTGAGCGTTTTTGGGTACATATCTAAGGGTGATGCATCAAGACACAGTGTGAAGTGTGTGATGATTGGCTAGAGATTTGACAGTGTTTTCTGCCACAGTTGATTTTTAACTGCATTTGGTTGGTGTTCATTTCGAATCCTCCTTGTAACCAATCAGATCAACGTGTGATCGTCAACCAGAGGATCGCTAAGTGAGTGAGTGAGTGGAGGCGGGGCTCATTTGCATATTCATAGAACCGCACATACTAAATGAGGCAAGGGTGTCGAGTTACAATCAAGATATTCTAAGGCATTTTCAATGGAAAAAGAAGTTTGAATGTGTCATTTTGGTGAGTTTTAGGGATAAAATGATTGATTACGGGGACTTTAAGATCTGGATCGTACCTTCTTGAAGGAGGTGAGCAGCTTCACGCTGACGAAGCCCAGCTTGTTGCGCCGCACGTGTTTGAGCAGGAACGCGTCGTGCTCCAGATTCTCATCCGACAGATAAAACTCGATCTGGACCACCAGTTTGTGGATCAGCTCCGGGTCTGGAGGCTGCCAGCTCTCCTCCTCCAGCTCGCCACCGCTGGTCCCGGCGCCACTGACACACACACACACACACGTCCATCATCAGCACCAGCAGGGAGCCCGTCTGTTTCCCATCATCCCCCCTCAAATCTCGCATTCCCCCACAATCCAACAGCCTGTGCAACAACAAGAGCATCACAACTCGCTGCCCACGAGACCTCTCCATCTGAGCGCTCAACACATGCTGACCAGAGAGGAAAACAAACCGTCTCTCCGAAGCCTGCGGTAAGGCTACCTTTCCATCGGCTGCGAATAACCTTCAGGAAACACATTAAACTGATGAGTCACTCAGTGTTTAACAGCGCTCCTGAAGAGAGACACTCGAGCGAGGCGGGAAACCCTTCAAGCACAGAAAGAGCCGTCATGACTCGCCCACGGACGCTGATGGACAATAGAGGATCAGCGAGACTCATCAGCGCTTCACACACGCGAGTGGGAAACGGCTCCATAGGTCATGTGGGAGACGTTTAATTGAGGGTCGGCGTTTGCTGCGGACACCGAGTGCATTCGTGATCTAGACCAGGGGCTTTCAAGAAAAAAAATTATATATATAAATAAACCTGGGGCCGCAAGAAAGTGCTGGTGTCCCTGGAAAAGCTTAGAAACAGTGTAAAAAAATTTTTTTAAATATACAATGCTAATTAAAATAAGTATATAACAAAATAAATATGTATTGGTGGGGTCTGTGGAAACCAGAATAAAAACTTATAAAAGATTTAAAAAACTATGCGAATTAAACCAAGTATATAATATAAAATAGATTAAAATAACAGTACAGTACTATAGTGCGTAGAGAAAAGTACAAAACCTAATAATAGATGCTAAATATTTTACAAATAATATTTTACATTTGTCTAGCATATAGTATATCAATTTAAATTTGTATAAATTGAGAAATATGGCTTTTTAAAAGGTCAGGATGGAGGTTCCTTGCATTAAGAGGATCATATTTTCAATATCTAAAAAATTGAAAACCACTAATCTAGATTCATAACCCAATATTGGTGGAGAACACACAATTTATTCCCAGTGAATGTTTATAGCAGGATGTGTATAGGTATTATGTTGATGTACAAGTGAAACTCGAAACATTTTAAATATCGTGCAAAAGTTTGTGCATTTCAGTAATTCAAATTAAAAGGTGAAGCTAATATATTTAGTATATATAACTATATACTTATGCATGATTATACTTTTCAGAGGGCCGACATTTCTGCATTTAAAATCTTTTATTTTTTTATTTCATGTAATATTCAAATTTTCTGAGATTTTGAATTTGGGGTTTTCATAAGCCATAATCAAAATTATAACTTTTGCACGATAATACAATTTTGAGTTTCACCTGTATATGTGACCCTCGACCACAAAACCAGTCACAATTAATTTTCTGAAATTGATATTTATACATCATATGGAAGCTGAATAAATAAGCTTTCCATCAATGTATGGTTTGTTAGAATATGACCATTTTAAAATCCGGAATCTGAGGGTGCGGAAAAATTTAGAAAATCTCCTTTAAAGTTGTCAATTTATGTTCACGATTGTGCTGAATCCACTCACAAAAATAAAATTATATATTTATGGTAGGAAATTTCCTAAATATCATCATGGAACATGATCTTTACTTAATATCCTAATGATTTTGGGCATAAAAGAAAAATTGATAATTTTGACCCGTACAGTGTATTGTTGGCTATTCCCACAGATCCCCGTGGGCCGAGACTGGTGCTGTGGTCCACGGTCACATGATCTTTATATCAGCAGCTTTGTGTTTGGTGTGAGTGACACTGATCTGATCACTGCACCGTCCTGGAGAACCAGTGGAACCAGTGGAGCAACAGGTCTGGTGCCATTCCTCCCTGATGAGCTGCGACAGGCGGGGGACCGCCAGCAGTTTTGGCCCCCATGAAAGGAGGCGAGGCCGGGCCCCTACCGCACCCATTCCTCTAAAGGGATAGTTCAC
>JAULUF010000078.1:3602500-3642500 GCA_031834385.1 Semotilus atromaculatus | reverse complement strand
ACGAACCCGAGGACCTTCACGCTCATTGATAAAGAAGCCGTGCTGACGTCATCAGGTGGTTATGAACGTGCACGTGGTTATCCTACACCGCTGTTCAGTGACATCATGACAGAGTTTAAATCTCTCAGTAATGCTCACATAGGCTCTGGTCATGTCCGGTTCTGGATCTGCACGGACAGAGCTGTGTTTATACAGTATTTAAGTGTTTTTTAGTTGTGGCCAAAACTGATGTACTGCCTAGCAAACCCTTTATTCAGATATTATTCAAGATTTTGTAAGCATATTGCATAATCGAAGAAATTCTGAACACATGCAAAAACAAAAGAGAAGCAATGAAATATTAATAACTGATTATTTTTGTCAATATGCCTTTTTGTTTTTCTGTGCATTTTTTTGCATCGTAAAATAAAATCTATACCCGTTTGCCTTTTTTCCCCAAATAATTTTGTCAGATAAATTATTAAAAACAAGTTTAGTGTTTAGTTCTTCCCTCATATTTAAACTATTTAAACACATATAAAACATGTTCCTCATATTTAATGGTTTAATTGATCATTAAGAATAAACATCACTGTATCCTCTAATGATGATAGTTCAGCAAAAATCAGGAAATTGCATTTGGCTTGAAGAAAACACACATTTAAAGGCCATAAAGAGTGTTTTTGGATTGTGATAACTATAACAATAGATGATTCTCATTATACTCATCACATTCTGCGTGAGTTAAAGGCAGCACAACAAACACACCATGATACATATTTAACAATTTAAGTAGTTTTCATAGTGCAAAATGTCATTTCCCATTACATGAAACTGAAAGCACTGACTGATAAACACATGAAGAGTGTGAACCAAAAGAGTAACTAGATAATGTTACGGATAATCAAAACATGACAATATCAAGATATTATATCAAACAAACAAAAGAATAGAATAATACTGTGGTATAATGAAAAAGAATAACGTTTGGTTGTCTGACAATCCCTCAAGGTTATAGTAAAATGTTTCATATGAAGCTGATTTTGTGAGCAGAAGCAGATGTTGTGAATATAGTTAATGAGCAGGTTTTTGAATATATTAAACACATGCTGTTGTCTGGGAGGATTGGCCAACACGATAAGCTCTTATTTGTTAACTTTAGTTCATGCATTAACTAACATGAACTAACAATGAGTCAATATATTTTTATGGCATTTATTAGCCTTTGTTGATGTTACGTAAAAATGTTCATGTTAGTTCACAATGCATTAACATGCAACACTTAAGAATGATAACACAGAAAACGAATAGGTTCAGAGTTGCACTTTTACAAAGAGACTGCATTAAAATGTAAAATTAAATTAAAGGTGGAGCTGAGGCTGTTGTTGCTCTTTCTTGGTTTTCCTCTTATCTTTCTCCAGAAATGATCATCCACTGCCGTCCTTCACAGGGCCAGTGTCAGTACTGGGAAGTGGGAGAAAACCAGTTTGAAAGAGATTATTTTCGACTGAATCTGAGAGGCAACAGTAGATTTTACATACTGACTGGTCAAGGTTGGGATTCTTAAAGTCCCCCTTTTGTTAAAATCCAGCTTTTAATGTTGCTTATGTGTCTATGTGGTGTTATTAAGCTTTAAGACACACATGTGTAAGTTCATAAGTCGACAGCATTGCTGAGTATTTCCTCCTTAAAACTGCAGTGAACCAAAGACAGTCTCAAAAACACGGTGTGAAATCGCTGGTGTTTCTGACGTCACAAACGACCTTGTAACCAATCAGATCAACGTGTGATCGTCAACCAGTGGATCTCTGAGGGAGTGAGTGAGTGGAGGCGGGGCTCATTTGCATATTCATAGAACCACATATACAAAATGAGGCAAGGGTGTCACATTCAAGATATTTTAAGGCATGACGACATTTTTTCAAAGAAAAAACGTCTAAACGTGTAATTTTGGTGATTAAGATGAGTTTTAAGGGATACAATTATTGACTTTCAGAACTTGAGTAATTGCACCAGTTTTAAGTGGCATTTATGAAGTGAGAAACAGGTGCAGAATGGCAGAGTTTAAGGAGAGAAGGAGCAGGAACGGGAAGAATAATTGGATTTCAGGATTAAGTCATTAATACAAGATGGATTAGTCAGCGAAAAGACTGGCCAGAAAGATTAGACCCAAAAAACTGAACAGAAACACTGGTGGACAAACGGATTCTGTCTTTTCCAAAATATAATTCAAGAAAGAATAGCAAAGCATCATGAGATTTAGTGAGCTTGTTTATGTGTCAAATAATGCTTCTGGCCTGTCGCTTGATTTGTTCATCATAGCAGAGATAAAGCCAGAACGAGTCGAGGTCAGAGCAGATTTGTACATTTTGAGGCGTTCAAGAAAATCTAAATAATAAACGGAGGCTCGAGACACTTGTGTTCAAGCTTTTTTAAAGACACCCTAGTCAATCATTTATCCCTTAAAAAACACATCTTTGATCACCAAAATTACATATTTAAACGTTTTTTCTTCTTCTTGATAACAAGGTCGTTTGTGACGTCAGAAACACCAGCGATTTCACACCGTGTTTTTGAGACTGTCTTTGGTTCACAGTTTTAAGCAGAAAATACTCACGCAGTCGACTTATGAATTTACACATGATTTGTCTTAAAGCATATTAATACACCACATAAAAACTTGATTTTCACCACAGGGGGACTTTAACTCAAGCCTAGGCTACTTCTAGAAAGTGAACAAAGAATGTGCGTCAGGTGTGTTTTTTAATGTTTTTAATTAATTCATGAAGCAGCCATGTCAACTTTGTTGTTATTATATTGCTAGATTACAATGCTTTCATATTTTGTGAGAGCAATTAACTTATTTTGTTGTAAATAAAACTGCTAAATGCCTAAAAGTATGGTGATATTCCGTCATGTTCTTCACTGTGGTGTTTTTAATATGCTTTAAGACAAATCATGTGAAGTTGACAGCATTGCTGAGTATTTTCTCCTTAAAACTGCAGTGAACCAAAGACAGTCTCAGCTCGTATTGATGACTTTGTGCTGGTGTTCAACTCGTAAATATGACTTGAACGCATGGTGGCACCGGAAGTGCCCGTAACTGTTTACTTAAAGTTAGTTGCTATGGACGCGGAGTGACGCTTGTGCAAAACACTACTGGGAACGCGCTTTCGATGCGAATCAGACTTATTTTAACAAACGTGCATGAGTAATCCTGAACGCGTAAAGCGCGTGTGTTTGTGAACTCTCTCTAAAGAAAAGGACATGCGCTCGTATAAACAGCAGAAGCGGGATGATAATGATAATAATAATAACGCATCTGGGAGGTTTCTGCCTGCTTCGGTAAGAGTTTTACATGAGGATCTCCCTCAGATCATGTGCGCATGCGCAGAACCCTGCACTCCTCTCTGCTGGTCTCTCAGGCTGGCTTTAGAGGGTTTAACACTTTTCTAAACGGATTTGGCTGGTTTTAGTTGCTTTTTCAGCAGGGATATTACAGTCACCTTCAGTTATACAGCGCTTTTAATAATATAGAGTGTTTCACAGCAGCTTTACAGTGATAACAGGAGATTACAGTAACAGAGATTGTTTTGGCTTTACAACAGATCTAGAATAAAGTTATTTTCCAGATAAAGTTGGTTTTGATTGATTCACTTTTGTTGTAAAGATCATTAGTGATTACCTTAGTGGCCGCTAACACACACCGCTCTCACAGAAAACACAAACTCTTCATGTGTTCTGGCCGTTCATTCACACGCCAGTGTTTGTGCTCGAGAACACACACCTGAAACAGGATCCAAAGTGCAAGTTGTGTTTTTGTTTTTACCTATAGGCTGTGTTTTAAGTATTATTATAATAGTGGTTGTATGCTTTAGTTAATTTTGTTTGTGTATTTGTTTTTAGTATTATCATCATTATAGGATATAGGATATAAATCTAATTTCCTGAGTATCTATCTATCTATCTATCTATCTATCTATCTATCTATCTATCTATCTATCTATCTATCCATCCATCCATCCATCCATCCATCCATCCATCCATCCATCCATCCATCCATCCATCCAACCATCCATCCATCCATCCATCCATCATCCCTCCATCCATCCATCCATCCATCCGTGTCTTGATAGCACATTGGCTCAATATGACAAGCGTTTTGTGTCGTAGTGGCGTGTTTTATGTTGATGGTGATGATGATGATGATGATGATGATGATGATGATGATAATGATGACGATGATGATGATGATGATGATGGTGATGATGATGATAATGATGACGATGATGATGATGATGATGATGGTGATGATGATAATGATGACGATGATGATGATGATGGTGATGATGATGATGATGATGATGATGATGATGAGTATTCCTCTCTCTCTCCCCGAGGTTCTCGGCTATAAACAGCACGTAGCAGCGGTGAGATCGCTCCTGCCCGACAGACCGACACAGAGACCGGTCAGTGTGAGATCCAGTGACAACCACACTAGTCTAGAACCGGTCTGGGGTTTATGTTAGCCACAA
The DNA here is from genome assembly GCA_031834385.1 of Semotilus atromaculatus. Taxonomy (NCBI): domain Eukaryota; kingdom Metazoa; phylum Chordata; class Actinopteri; order Cypriniformes; family Leuciscidae; genus Semotilus; species Semotilus atromaculatus. Next base: position 3,637,986 of record JAULUF010000078.1, on the reverse strand, counting down.
CTCAAACACAGTCTCTAATCTCATTATATCTCTCTTTACACTCTCAAATACAGTCAAACACAATATATTCAACACCTTCAACATTTCTCACATCATCACATAGTTTAGAAAGTGGTAATAAAGTATGAGCAGAACTCTATTTCAGTGGTTTTGTCCGTCCTTCTGTTAGACTCTCACACATGAATTATGTTAGGCTGTATTTAACTACACAATTAGATAATACCAGTTTAGCTCAACCAGTGACCAAGCAATGCTTCATGTTGTTCAGTCTGTGTGTAAAAAGAGCATTAGCGATTACAAAAAAAACACTTCAGCAGAACATGATCAGCTCAAAGTGTCCGAATCATTTTTGGTCCCAAATTGTTTATAAATGTTACTGGTAGATGAAGAATATTTGGGTATAATATGTCACAGTTTACTTTATTCTGCTCTCCTCACTTACAGAAATGAACTATAGTGTCCTGCACACACTAGTGAACACATCACAAATGATATGGTGTCTGAATAATGTTTGGTTTGACTGTATAATGAAAATATACGTGTTTAAAGGCTGTGATTTGAGCACCATGACTCGAGTTCATGTTCTTCTGAGGGTCAATGTTGCAAACCTTTTATTTATGGATTATTTATAGCTTTATTTCTATAGCACTTTAAACAATACACATTTCAAGTCGGCTTCACGCCAATAAACAGGAAAATAACAGAATCAAATATGAGACAAATTACAGAAGAAATAGAGTCATTATTCAGTTATATTTTTGTTCTCATCTGAAGGGTCCGTACAGTTATATCAATAATATTACTGAATTAATGAATGATAATATAGCAAAACAGAGCATTTTTTTCTCCATAGGCTTTTAAAATGTTTTTGTTCAATATGGTTGTCATCAACCGCTTTTATTCATTGTATATTCATGCTAAATGAGAAAAACTTTAATGTCACTTTATTCTTTTGCCAGCTGGATCTGAGGTTATCAGATGAACTGAAGAAAGCTCTGAATGTGGACTCCATGAAACCAAACCTGTCCAGAACCGGTACAGAACTCATCGAAATATCACCCTGTTATAATAGAGTCTGTCTGCATGTTTATTATATGGCAGTGATTGTTTCACTTTACGTCTTTTATTGCTTAAGGGGCATTAAGGAAGAATTACTCCCATCTAGCGGTGAAATTGTATTTTGCATTCAAACGAATTGTGCTCTCCAGCGCCTCGCGTTTTCAAATGCGTGTTGCATCTACGGTGGCCGTCATGTACCAAAAAGCTATGACAGGATGTCTAATAATAGCACTTCGTCGAGTTTTCCTTCGGGTGAACAGGTTTGTTATTTCAAACAAACTTCAAATTGACAAGTAGGCTACGTGCGTTGTTAGATATCATCATCAGATGATTCAACAGTAGGGAGAGGAAGAAGTAGAGGAAGAGGAAGAGGCAGTGGATCAGTGGATCTAGGCGAGGAAGAGGAGGAGAGCGAGAGTCAAGACAACGACGACAAGAGACGATCTTGAATTGAAAGTTTCCAAAGGCAGAGAAGAGAAGCGACCGAGGTTTGTACAATTTATGTGGCTAGCAGTAACTGTAGCAATTCATTTTCATTCTCTGTACAATCTTATGCACGTAGCAAAATATTCACAACTTGAGCTAATTGATTGTTTATGAAAAAGAGAGCTATAGAAAATGTTTCAGAGAGCAATGGTTTCTTTTGCGTCAGTTAATTACGTCACGCTGGCTCTGAACGAAAACGCGTTCGTTGGCGTACTTTTTGTCCCTCTCTGCTATTATAGTTTTTCAAGATGGCAGAACGACATGGAAGCATAGACAGTATAAGAAGTGGACAGAGCCGTCTCATTGGAACTCAGTTGAAACAGTTGAAGCCCATTTTTAGCGATTTTTTAGCACTTCCGTTCCTGACGCGCAGACTCAAACCGACTCAAACTGAGCTTGATGACGTGAGCACCCTGTCTGACAGATGTAAATATTCTAGTAGCTGTGCGTGAAAACTGCCAACGTTGATCTTGCAGAGACGGCGAGCTTGAGCAAAGAGTTCTTTGGCGTGAGTGAGCAGGAGTAAGTAATTTGTATAGTATTTATTTTAAAATGTAACGCCAGTACGCCATATTAAGTTAATGCATTGATTGTCTGTGAGCTTCTCCTACTGTCTGTACGGTAATTTCTCTACTGTGCGACAGAGCGTCGAGTGGTTATGACGCAATCGTTAGCCTATTTTTACAAAAACTGTTTCTACGGGGCCATAATGTAACATAGAAGGCAATGGAGCCCTTTATACATTGTCGTGTTTCTTTAGAAATAAATAATGGACAAATGGAGTCTTTAAACGCCTCAGATGTAAAGTTATTCGCTGTCAAAGTGACGCGAAAATGAATGGGAGTCAATGGGAATGCTAACGCAAGTGAAGTTCTGCTACAAGATGGCGGCTCCCGCGAGGCTTCAACTTCCGGTCGATGGATTACCCCCTTGCATGGAAGCCCCCTCCGGAGAGCGATATTTTTTTTCACAGGATGGTAGGGGAAGACTCATGGTGCGTTCTATTATTTATCCGTCTCGGAGATCCGAATCGGAAGACAGACGTTGCCTAGCAACACGCCCCCTTTCCTCGGATTTCTCCTCTCGGACGTCGGACAACCGTGAGGACACCGAGCAAGAATACCGTTACGGAATTCAAGATGGCTGCGCCCTGTGTGACTTGTAAACTTACAAGTATGAATTGTTTTCATTGTTTTTGAACCGCTTTGGTATTTTAAATGACGATTTTAATCACTCGTATTACTGCGTCCGTATAAATTCCTGTGGGTATGGGAATCGGTTGTTGTGAGTGCATTATTGAGTGAAGCCTTGTTTCAAATGGGTGTTACTAACGTGGCTAGGGTTGCTAACAGAAGATTAACATGAAATAAAGTGAACATTTCAAGTTCAAATGGCTGCGTTTTGATAAGGTGTAGTCTTAATCATAATAATTTATGCGTCCATGTTTTTTCTCCGACTCGGACGCGCAAAACATAATAGAACGCTTGAAGTGTGGATGTGACGTCATATCCGAGGTCCGAGTCGGCTCGTTGGCTATAATAGAACGCACCATCATTAATATTCATTAGGGAACTCATCCCTGATTGGTCTGATGACCTACCCCCTAACCCCGCCCCTAAACCTACCCGTCACTGGGGGTCTGATGACCTACCCCTAACCCCGCCCCTAAACCTACCAGTCACTGGGGTTAAGACCAATCAGGGATGAGTTCCCTAATGAATATTAATGAGTCTTCCCCTACCATCCTGTGAAAAAAAATATCGCCTCGTAAAAACTCGTAAACAAAGAATTTATTATATTTATATACATGGGACGGGTAAGTCCACGGAGGCTTCGGGACTCATAAATTTTGGGGCATCTCGCCCGGGGGACGGGTAGGGTTAGGATTAGACCTAGGTTTAGACCTAGGTTCGCTAGCTAGTTCTGTGCCTGCCTGTGTGCGCTATTCTACGCGCTGACCCTGGTCAACGAGAACCCGCATGAGAGATGTGACGCAGGACGTAACCCCGCCCCCTGGGCGAGATGCCCCAAAATTTATGAGTCCCGAAGCCTCCGTGGACTTACCCGTCCCATGTATATAAATATAATAAATTCTTTATTTACGAGTATAAATCAGATAATTGGCAGAGTTATTTGTACACCATTGGGGACATATTTATGAATAAAAATATTGATTTTAGATAATAAATAACCTAAAAAGTTACTTATAGTCCCTTTAAAGAAGATCTTGATGTTGTTTTTGTACAGGTTTTCCTGCTGTAATGTTGATTATTTTCCTCATATTCTCCATTGTTGCGGCTCCTCTCTTCCCAGTCTGTCAGGAACGCCAGAGCCGTCTACGGAGAGCCTGGACACTCCCTGTTAAGTCCTATTGTACTGAATTGTGGTTGTAGTTCCACCAGAGCTCCACTGGGGGCGATCGCCCGAGTGAATGGGAGTCTATGGAGCTAGAGGCTAAATGTGTCTCTTTTACCCGATTGCCGTTGAGAAAACTCAGATTTGAATGTAGGTTTTGCAAGTTCAACATGGGTTATAGGTCTGAAGTTGAATGAACGAGTACTTGTGTCCTTTCGATTTCTTACAGGATGGGTTGTTGTTGCTTATAACACGCTAGCATTCTGCTAATGGATGCTGATTGTATGACGTCATTGACATTTTAAAAGACATTTTAAAGCAAATAAGTGACTCTAAAAAAATCTAACACCCAGCAATCTGTAATTTCTTTGCACCTCCTTTCGAAAACAACATTCAAATTACTAGACAAAAAATTATATCCCGAGAAAAGTGTATTTTGAGGGTATATCTCCATAGACCTCCATTCATTCTGCACTCGTCCAGTGAGCGCCCTCCAGTGGTGGAATGTAACGAAGTAAAAATACTTCGTTACTTTACTTAAGTACATTTTTCACGTATCTGTACTTTACTTTAGTAGAATCAATAGTGCATACTTTTGACTTTTACTTCGTTACTTTTTGCAGCAATTATTATACTTTCTACTCCACTACATTTCTACAATGTTTCGTTACATTTTCTGATCAGTTTTTCCCCCTGCCATAACAGGGATTGAAAAAAATCTTAATGATTTCGGCGCTGACGCGTTCATGAAACATGTAACAGTGGCGCTGCCAATAAAGCACCTAAAAGCTGTCACAAAGAACCGGCAAAAGTAATGATTATGAATATGTAAAATATAACAAGGAGACATTTTAATTGTTTATTAATAAACAAGTGTTTCCTGCTGTGTCAGTGTCAGCAGCAAAGATGAAGTTGACGATGCTGACGCGCGATCTTTGCAGTGAACTCGCCAGAGATAAATGCACATTTCAATAGGATTACATGCAGAGAACAGTCTGTTTTCTTTCTGTTTGAATTGTTCTGTTTAAAAGTAGACATTTCAGGCTTTCTATATATATACGTCTCACGTCTGTGAGGCAAGTACATACCTGAGTTTCGGTTCATTTCTCCAGTTCACGCGCTGGCGCCTCCGTGACTTGATTATCTAATTTCTGCTATATTTACTTATTTATTCAATCCAGGCAATTGGTTGATGAAACATTGATTAAAATTAAGATACAATTAATACAAAACGAAATTTACTTTAAAGGGCTTTCTATTTGAGTTCTCAGTGAACGTTTTAAAGCAGTATTTTAGTGCCGCTTTCAGAGCGCTCACATAATGGAGAACTGACACGTCTGTAACATTGTTTTTTCCTCATAAATGTGAACACAATAAAATCAAATGAATATTTTATGTTCTGTGGAGAGCCAACCCTTCTTCATCCGATGTGTATATTAGCCTACTTTTGGTGTGCGCAGTGAAATTCACAGAATTACAAAAAAATATTTTGCCACCTAAAAGTTAGAGATTTTTTTGTGTTAAGTCCGTTATATAAGGATGTAGCCTATATTTCCCTCCCTCATATTAAATATAAAACGCATGTGTCTGTAGACTGATATTTTATTAAGGGAATATGGATATATAAGTTTCAATTGGTATTAAATGCATTTTCTGAGAACTTATATTTCAAGTTTTTACTGCAAATGTCAAATCCATAACGCTGGGATTGCCCAATTTTAACGAATTTATCCTAAACTAGTTTTGTGGTGTAGGTCTACATATTGTATAATGTTAACTTCAAATAAGGGGTGTGTCGTCTGCCTTCACACCGCGACACAGGTTCGTGGATCTGAGTGTCGCGATTTCGGTTTCATATTGCATATTGTTACAGCCCTAATTAGGCCTATTAGAATATAGACAGTAAGATAATAAATTGTTATGCAAGTACTTTTACTTTGAATACTTAAAGTACATTTAAAATCAGGTACTTTTTACTTAAGTAGGGTTTTCATTGTGGTACTTTTACTTTTACTAAAGTAAATATGTCTCTGGTTATTTGTACTTTTACTTAAGTACTGAGATTCAGTACTTCCTCCACCACTGGCTCCCTCATGTGGAACAGAGTGGAACTGCAACCAGTTCAGAACCCGGAAGTTACTGGGAGTGGGAGTTCTCCCATTATTAGACATTCTCTGGTAACGCTCTGTTTACTTCCTGTCTCTATGAAGCCCCTCCTCCTGAAAAGCACACTGTGCTCTGATTGGTCGGCTGGATCAGTGTGTTGTGATCGTTCATGATCACAGCAACAGCACACACTGAAGAAAGATGATTTCTTGTATCGTCAGATGGGCGTTTCCGGCATGAACATGCGCAGCGATGCCTTTTCTCACTTCCTGTGGCACTTCCTGTCGGGAGGGTGGCGGATCTCGGGCTGCAGGCGTACAGGGTGAAACCACATCGAGCCGCGACGAGTAAAGCAGCGCTCGCTCACACACACGGTGAGACCTTCCTCTCTCTCAACACACTGAAGTGATTAAACTGCAGTTCCTCCACTGGCCACTAGAGGCCGGCTGCAGAAGAGACTCAATCCCATAAACCCTCATGTTCAAATGCCCAACTTTACAGCAGAATAAACATGTTCACAGTCTGGTGCTAAAAGTGGTTTTGGTCTGTATTGCTAACTTTGCCCTTCATGACGACTGTGAGGGGGGGGATTTTTTTAAAAACTCATTACCGGTAGTTTAAATTATATTAAGATTTAAAGTTGTGCATAATTAAGGGCGTGGCCACTTGAGTGACAGGTGGATTTCTGCTGATGTCACTAATAGCCGTTTGTCTGCTAGCGTTAGCGTCACGTAGTGTCACGTTAGTGTCAGCTAATCCGCTAATATTGCAGCCAAGATGGCGACGGCCGGCTCCTAGATTACTTGCAGTTTTCCACATCTTATATTGTCAGGATGTTAAAATTCTTGATATTTTACTATCAGAGATGATAATATATTATTTCATGAACTGATGAACACGTCTCCTCTGAATGCGAAACAGGAAGTCTGACCCCGAGCTTCCTGTCTGCCATCGGCTTCAGAGATGACATCACTTCCTGCCCGGAGAGACTGGATCTGGACCGGTATCTCTCACTCTTTTACCACACACATGCACACACACACACACACACACACACACACACACTAGAGCTGTCACTTTTGAGAAAAATCAAATTCGAATGGTTATCAAATATCAAGCAATGTATTCGAATATATTCGAATTTCTACGAGCCCCGCCCCCACACCAAAAAAAGAAGAAAAACACCGTAACAGAGATTCAATCACAAATTTATTAACAGTCTGACAGTCATAAACAGGACTCAGGCCTGTCTGAAAAAAAATCTTTGACTTCATGTTTTAAACAGCAGGTTATCAACTTAATCTATATGAAGTGGCACTATAGCCAATCACAAAAGTAGGCTACATGGGGAAAAAAACGGAAAAACTGAATCGGAACAGCACGACACAAACAATAACTTACAGCTTCAACAGCAGCAGGAGTAAGGCCTAGCCTAATTCATTTCTTAATATTGTTTGCTAGAAACACCAATTTATCAACTTGATCTGGATCAAGTGCGGCTCTCTTTTATTGGCGATGTTCCCCGCGGTGGAGAACGCGCTCGGAGCGCACACACACACACACAGGTATTTGCGCGTCAATGTTGAGAGAAGTGGTATCTACGGTGTAGAACCCCAAATATTTCCAGACACTACTTTAGACGAGTTGGGGTCGTAATTCTCCGCTCAGGGTGGCCGTTCTGTGCGTTATCTTCCATTCTCAAAACAGGGAGACTATTGGCTCTATACACGATCGCTTCCACGTTCTGTCTCAGCCCGCCCAGTCACATCCGCCGCTGCGTCTGAAGCTGTTATTGCATTAGGTGGAGATGATGTCAAATTACACTCGCTGTTTACAAAAACTTCCCGCGGTTAACGTGAATGATGTTAACAATATTGTGAGGCAGTTATATGTCACACATAAGAGTAAGAAAGAGAAGGGCTTTAAATTATATATTTCGAGCTACATCGACAATTCTGAGGGTGAGTACTCTCTCATATCATGCTAAATCCGACTAGCGAATCAGTTTCTAAAATCGTTGTCTCCGTTTCTGAGAAAATGAATTTTATTAAAGTCTTTTTCACTATAGAACGCGCTATGCGTAAGTAAAGACGCTGGCTGAGATTCTTCCGGAAATACGTCTGCAGCGTTCGTGCACAGAGCCTATTGGCAATTATTGGCTTGATTTGGTCATGGGCCGACGCTACAGTACGTGTAGAGCGCCGCTCCTGGATGAGATGGGAAACAATAAAATAAAACAACAAACGGTCTAATCATAGACTGTAGAAAATGCGCTAAACATGGCACTTTAAAAACCGGATAGTTTATTTATAGTTCGAATACGGATATTTCACGTCATGTTCGAATGCATATTCGAACATCGAATAAAAAGTGACAGCCCTAACACACACACACACACACACACACACACACACGGACACACACACACACACGGACACACACACACACACACACACACACACACGGACACACACACACACACACACACACACACACACGGACACACACACACACACACGGACACACACACACACACACACACACACACACACACGGACACACGGACACACACACACACACACACACACACACACGGACACACACGGACACACACACACACACGGACACACACACACACACACACACGGACACACACACACACACACGGACACACACACACACGGACACACACACACACACACACACACACGGACACACACACACACACACACACACACACACACACACGGACACACACACACACACACACACACACACACACACACACACACACACTCATGTTTTCTTCTTTCCTGTTCATGAATTTTCTTGTGTTGTTTTGGAAGATAATTTTTACTGTTTGTTTCTTCGGGAACACTTTACAGTACGGTTCATTAGTGAACATGATAATGATCAATACTTCTGCAGCATTTATTAATCTTAGTTCATATTAATTTCAACATTTACTAATACATTATTAATATCAAAGGTTGTGTTTGTTAACATTAGTTAATGCTCTGGGAACTGAACAAACAATGAACAGCGGTATTTATATTAACTAACATTAACAAAGACGAATAAATCTGGTTAGTTCATGTTAGTTAATACAGTAACTAATGAACTGTGAAGTGTTACTGCCTCCAGGAGTGTGTGTGTGTGTGTGTGTGCGCGTGTGTCTGTGTCTGTGTGTGTGTGTGTGTGTGTGAGTGACTCTTCCACACCAGCAGGGGGCAGGAGAGGGTTACTCAACAGAAAAAAGCCATTTTCCAGATGCAGTGAAATGATGTGATGATTATTAAATTGTTGGTTGTAATCTGTGATGATTAGGACAGTGATTAGTTGACGGTGTCTGTGATGTTCCCGTATATATTGGATCAGTAGCCCGAGGAGTGGAACACGTGCGGGATAATAACAATATATAATTCATCCGGAAATTTCTAACAGAATTTTAATAACTCTTATAACTCTATGCATGTTTTGTAAGATTGCCCTCTTTGTTAAACATATTTTATTGAAATGTTCTGGGTTTAATACAAGTATAATGCCCTTTATTTCACTTAAGGACTTATTTAGTAAGATTATGCCTGAAAAGGTTTTGGATTTTTTGATCATATATTAATTTAGAATATGACTTTTTTTTGTTTGCTTGGTTTTATTGTATTTATATGATATTTGTATTTTTGTCATTTAATTTTTGCCATGAAAATAGCTTTAGATGCTGACATGGTATCTATCTATCTATCTATCTATCTATCCATCCATCATCCATTCATCATCCATCCATCATCCATCCATCATCCATCCATCCATCATCCATCCATCATCCATCCATCATCCATCCATCCATCATCCATCCATCATCCATCATCCATCCATCCATCATCCATCATCCATCCATCATCCATCCATCCATCATCCATCCATCATCCATCCATCCATCATCCATCCATCATCCATCCATCTATCCATCCATCATCCATCCATCATCCATCCATCATCCATCCATCCATCATCCATCCATCCATCATCCATCCATCCATCATCCATCCATCCATCATCCATCCATCATCCATCCATCCATCATCCATCCATCATCCATCCATCATCTATCCATCATCCATCCATCTATCCATCCATCCATCCATCCATCCATCCATCCATCCATCATCCCTCCATCATCCATCCATCCATCATCCATCCCTCCATCCATCCATCCATCCATCATCCCTCCATCCATCATCCATCCATCATCCATCCATCCATCCATCCATCATCCATCCATCCATCATCCATCCATCATCCATCATCCATCCATCCATCCATCATCCATCCATCCATCCATCCATCCATCATCCATCCATCCATCCATCATCCATCCATCCATCATCCATCCATCCATCCATCATCCATCCATCCATCCATCATCCATCCATCATCCATCTATCCATCCATCCATCATCCATCCATCCATCCATCATCCATCCATCCATCCATCATCCATCCATCATCCATCCATCCATCCATCATCCATCCATCCATCCATCATCCATCCATCCATCCATCCATCATCCATCCATCCATCCATCCATCATCCATCTATCTATCCATCATCCATCCATCCATCATCCATCTATCTATCCATCCATCATCCATCCATCCATCCATCCATCCATCCATCATCCATCCCTCCATCCATCCATCATCCATCATCCATCCATCCATCATCCATCCATCCATCCATCATCCATCCATCATCCATCCATCATCCATCCATCATCCATCCATCCATCCATCATCCATCCATCCCTCCATCATCCCTCTCTCTCCCTGTGTCCCCGCAGGCGTGGTCTGACGGCGCTGCCGGATCTGGCTCTGCACGGGTGTGTGAGGCTGCGTGTCCTGAATGCGCGGCACAACCTGCTCTGGCGTCTGCAGGACCTGCTGCACCTGCGGCACCTCGTGCTCCTCGATCTCCACGACAACCGGCTGACTGACATGTGTGGGGTCTCCGCCCTCTGCTCTCTGCGCGTGCTGCTGCTCGGGAAGAACAGGTGTGTGTGTGTGAGTGTGTGTGAGTGCGTGCGTGTGAGTGTGTGTGTGTGTGTGTGTGTGTGTGTGTGTGTGTGTGTGAGTGTGTGAGTGTGTGTGTGTGTGTGTGTGTGTGTGTGTGTGAGTGTGTGTGTGTGTGTGTGAGTGTGTGTGTGTGTGTGTGAGTGTGTGTGTGTGTGTGTGTGTGTGTGTGTGTGTGTGTGAGTGTGTGAGTGTGTGTGTGTGTGTGTGTGTGAGTGTGTGAGTGTGTGTGTGTGTGTGTGTGTGAGTGTGTGAAACACCAATCGCTGATGAATCCTGAATGTGTTCTAGAATCCAGAGGATCTGTGATCTGGACGGCCTCATGAAACTTGACGTTCTGGACTTGCACAGTAATCAGGTACAGATTCAGATATCATATATGATTATGTTTTTATGAGAGCTGCTGCTCGTGTCTCGAGGCATTAAACATGTCATATCAACTCTTTCCTACTATCACATGAAAGTCAGCACATATTCTCTAAATGCACGTTGACATCAATGCATCACATCTCATAAAATAAAATGCGGTTACAATTAATGTAATATGTAAATAAACATGTGTAAATGATTTGATCCTTCTCGTCGTTCTGTTGAGTTTATTTGACATAAAAAGTAGCAAAACTTGTTTGTAAGAATAACACAATACACTTTAGTTGCATTAACTTATTTCCATTGTGGTTCTTGATTTTTAAAATAAAAAATAAGTAAAAACAATACACATATATCCATATCTATTAAGCCATCCTATCAAAAACAATCTCTTCACTCTTATATGGAGGACCAAACCTATAAAATTAAAAAAATTTATGAATAAATAAAGAAATACGCGAAGAAATGTAAAAAAACAAAAATAAATAACTATTTATACTTTTATTTCCCTATTTATGTATAATTATATATTTTCCCACATTTTTTTGTTTTTTTCCAATCATTTATTTATGCATTTATTTATTTCCACTTTTATATATTTTCATTATTTATTACATATAATTATACATAAATAGGGAAATAAAAGTATAAATAGTCTTTTTTTTTTTTTTTTTACATTTATTTATTAATTAATTTGTATAGGTTTGGTCCTCCATACTCCAACTAACATCATCTGTTGAAACGTCCAATGGCAACTTATTATTACCATACAATGTCTTACACTTACAAAGATTAAAATCCATAATACTTTGTCTAGCATGATAATGTCTTACATCAACCCGAGAGAAATATGAGTTAAAATACACTGGGGCCGTATTATTAATTATTTGATGTACCATTTTTAGTTTCAGGAATGCTGAGTAAAAGAATGATATCCTAAAACTGCTTTCACTCATTTATTTTGTGACTTGTGTAACTTTTTTTTTTTATTATTTCCAAAAGTATACATGCCATAATACAGTGACTTGTGTAACTTTGTCCTCCACACACTGGACTGTTGGCGTGGTGATAGTGGAGGCGGATGCTGATTGGCTGATTGGTGGTTACATCATGCTGTGCATAAGTAGCCCCGCCCCCTCACTGCTGTTTTTTAAGGTGGATCAGGCTTTCAATTATTCCCTGCGTCAGCCTATTTTAATACCGTGAAGTGCCAGTGTGGTGTTTGTGTTGAGCTGTTGGACATGCGTGTGGGATTCAAACAACAACCATTTGTGGCTCAGAGTTTCTTTTTTAAACTTTCTGTGTGTTTATTTCACTGTAAGCTCTTAACCCTACACGTTTACAGGCTCATTCATTAGTGAAGCTGCACAGCTTCAGTTAGAGAGCCACACTAGAGGCTTCGTTACTGCTGTCTAGTTAGTGAATTACTGTATTTAATTTGGTTGCACCATTTTTCTTATGGCTGTTTGTAAAGTAACATGCAGTCGCGTTTACATTCATCGAGCCTTTACCGTTGTGTTGAAACACTGCTTTTTAGTTTATCCTGTTTAACTTCTTTTGCCTCGCATAACTAATGGGAAAAATATATTTCCACTAAAATACGATACCTAATCATGATTGTTTTTATAATACTTTTAATATATACACTACTGTTAAAAAGTTCTTCTGCTCAGCAAGGCTGCATTTATTTGATCAAAAATACATAAAAACAGTGAAATATTATTATAATGTAAATCAGCTGTTTTCTATTTTCTATTTTAAATTGTAATTTATTCCTGTGATCAAAGCTGAATGTTCATCATCATTACTCCAGTCTTCAGTGTCACATGATCCTTCAGAAATCAGGATAATATGATGGTCTGATGATCAAGAAACATTTATGATTATTATCACAAAGACGTGACTCTCAGCGAGTGGTCTGGGGTGTTCACTGATAAGCTTTCCAACAGGTTTTATCATAGTTTTTGTCCAACTCCATTGATATGTGTATCTCTAGGGTAAGTGAGAAACACTGTTATAATACGAGGCAGAGTCTAATGGATATATAAAAAAAGCATCTTTTGCAGCGATTTTTGTGTGAGCTCATCAGTGAACACCCCAGACCACTCGCTGAGTTTCACTCTTTGTAAACTAAAGTTTAATGTGTTTTATGGAGGATTGTTCCAGTGCACCCCTTGTGGAGGTGGGGGGTGTGCCACAGAAACACTCTCGGGCCGCAGCATGTGTCCACATTACAATCTGAACCGCTTTATCTCATCAGAAATGATCTGAAAACAGGGCTTTAAGTGTAAAATACTGAACTTGTCCTTTAAGAATCGTGACGTTTTTTAATTTCCGAGAATCGTGATAAAGTGTCGGTGCACCGCTAGTTGATCCCAGTGCCTGTGTGTCCTCAGATCTGTGAGATGGAGGGCGTGTCGGCCCTGCCGGCGCTGCGGGTGCTGGACGTGTCGGGGAACCGCATCACTCGAGTGCAGAACCTGCAGGGCTTGAGGAGTCTGGCCGAGCTCGACCTGCGGCACAACGCCATCTCACACGTGGTGCGGCCAATCAGGGAATCATACACATTTAAAATAAATAAACACTTACTGTACAATGTTTAATCGTTCAGCCGACATCAGATAACCTTGAATCACGTGATAAAAACTGCACAAATAGCTGATGATCTCCAACAACTGTCCAAGGGTTGCTACAGTATTCTCACTTTGATATATGGTTGCTAGGTTGTTGTATGTGGTTGCTAGGGTGTCTGTGTTTGATGACGATCTTCTGTCTGTGGTTGGTGGAGCGTGTTTAGGCCACGCCCATACAGAGCGTGTTTAGGCCACGCCCATACAGAGGGTGTTTAGGCCACGCCCATACAGAGGGCATTTAGGCCACGCCCATACAGAGCGTGTTTAGGCCACGCCCATACAGAGGGTGTTTAGGCCACGCCCATACAGAGCGTGTTTAGGCCACGCCCATACAGAGCGTGTTTAGGCCACGCCCATACAGAGCGCGCTTAGGCCACGCCCATACAGAGCGTGTTTAGGCCACGCCCATACATAGCGCGTTTAGGCCACGCCCATACAGAGCGTGTTTAGGCCACGCCCATACAGAGCGCGTTTAGGCCACGCCCATACAGAGCGTGTTTAGGCCACGCCCACACAGAGCGCGTTTAGGCCACGCCCATACAGAGCGCGTTTAGGCCACGCCCATACAGAGCGCATTTAGCCCACGCCCATACAGAGCGCATTTAGGCCACGCCCATACAGAGCGCGTTATGCCACGCCCATACAGAGCGTGTTTAGGCCACGCCCATACAGAGCGCGCTTAGGCCACGCCCATACAGAGCGTGTTTAGGCCACGCCCATACATAGCGCGTTTAGGCCACGCCCATACAGAGCGTGTTTAGGCCACGCCCATACAGAGCGCGTTTAGGCCACGCCCATACAGAGCGTGTTTAGGCCACGCCCACACAGAGCGCGTTTAGGCCACGCCCATACAGAGCGCGTTTAGGCCACGCCCATACAGAGCACGTTTAGGCCACGCCCATACAGAGCGTGTTTAGGCCACGCCCATACAGAGCACGTTTATGCCACGCCCATACAGAGCGCGTTTAGGCCACGCCCATACAGAGCACGTTTAGGCCACGCCCATACAGAGCGCGTTTAGGCCACGCCCATACAGAGCGCGTTTAGGCCACGCCCATACAGAGCGCGTTTAGGCCACGCCCATACAGAGCGTGTTTAGGCCACGCCCACACCGGGGGGGAAATCCCACCATCTCCACTGACTCTGCATTGTGTGAAGCTTATCCTCGTCATTTATGACTTTTAACGAAGTCAGACGGTGTACAGCAGACAAGCTCAAAACAAAAAATAAGTTTTTCGAGCTCAAAAAACGAGCGTTTAAAGACACAAGTGGATTCAGGCGATTGGATCAGAGAACTAACGTGTCATATTACTCTGAGAACTAACGTAATAATAGCTTAGCTTACAGAAATATAATATATAAAACTGTCATTAGGATATTTGAGTGGTGTGTTTGTGTGCACACGAGTGTCAGGATCCCACACTTCACACATGCGCTCGCCGGAATCCACTTCTGGGTCTTTAAACACTCGTTCTCGACGGCTTATAAAAACTTATTTCTGGGTTTTTAGCATTATTCCCCCCCGGTGTGGGCGTGGCCTTCAGATTATGATGTGTTTACATTTTTCATTTTTAGGACAATTAATTATTAGCTTTTCAGCAACCACTTAAAAACATCTTAGCAACCATGCTCCACACCCTAGCAACCACAAATTGATTTTGTTTGTAAAGCCTCCAGTTGAAAACAATGACTGACTGTTTTTGCTGTCGATCACTTCCTGTGTGTGTGGTGAATTTGAGCATCTCTCTCTCTCTATACACACCCACACACACACCCCTCCCCCGCAGTCTTCCTGCTCTTCCGCTGCCCCTCCCGTCAGTGTTCCGCCGCAGCGGTGTGTGTGTGTGTGTGTGTGTGTGATGGATCAGTGTGCCGGTGACTGAGGGATGCTGCATCACTTCTCTCCCTCTCTCTCCCTCTCTGTTAGACGGGTGTGCAGCATCTTCCTCGTCTACAGCGTCTGTTTCTCAGCGCTAACAGCATCAGCAGGTAAGATTAGCATTAGCGTGTTTAACCCCGGCGTCGTGCCCTCGTACTGCAGCACACACACACACACACACACACTCACACTCACACACACACACACACACACACACACACATGGGCAGAAGCGTTTAGACTGTCATCCAGTGTATCTGATTCTGTAGTCATGGGAACATGGTTCAGTAATTTGTTTTTTATGTGTTGTCATGGTGGGAGTTGTGCGGTTGCTAAGGGTGTGAGCGCAAGTATGATGTGGACGCGCAATACGGCGTGTTTTTCCTCATTACTGCTGTGTCATACTGCTGCATCCAGAGCCCTGCGTGTGTGTGTGTGTATGTGTGTGTGTGAGGGTCGGTGGGCGGGGCTAACTGAAGGTCAGGGGTCACTCAATGTCTATGTAAAATTGAGACAAATTTATTTATTCTTTCAGCCAGGGGCGTAGGAAGGAGTTTAACATTGGGGGGGACACCAGGGGCGATTTTAATTTTAGGGAGGCTCAGCCCCCAATGAGAACACACAGGGTTTTTTCTGGCTCAAAACGAGGTGGAAAAATTCTGATCATGTAGCCTATTATAAGATCATTACAATTGTATTTTTCACAGACCATATCGTGTGATTCCCACAGTATTTTTGTGAGTGTAGCTCAGTACCTCTAGGGGGGTCCAGGGGCATGCACCCCCGGAAGAAAATGTTGTACATTTTAAAGATAAATTCATTAATCTGGTGCACTTTGAGTCATCCAAATCAACTGTTGAAAATGAAAAATCTCCCCGCCAATCGCAGAAGGAATGCTCATATTGACCATTTAACCGTTAACCGAAAGTAAAAAAAAATACTGATTAATACTAACAGTTACACGTATTTATTAAAAAAATTTTTTTTTTTAATTTACTTTTTTTGCTTCATGGTTAAAAAAAAAACATTTGTTAACTCACTGAGCGCGTCGACATGCGCAATCGCATGCGCCAACAGATATTCTCCCTGAGCAAGCAAAATGAAGCGAGAGAAAAGAAGCAACCTATAGCTAGGCTACTATGTGGGACCATTTCGACAGAAAGGGCGACGAAGTTACTTGCAAAATATGCTACGTGGTATTAAAATAAAGCAGTCGTCCAAGTAGCCTACAATGCAGTATAACTTGCGAAGCAGCTTCCTGAGGCATGTAGACTGTAATGCTACTTTTTAAAATAAAAACTAGACAAGCTTTGGATTGAGGTAGGGCTGCTATAAATGCAGTTTTTTCAACGCAAACTGATTCAGTGTTTTCTTTTTGTCATCGTAATAATTATTTAAGCTATAATATATATATATATTTTTACTGTAGTCTTATTTTATGTTTTTTATTTATATTATTGTATTCTGTTTTTCTCTGTTATCACTGTCAGAAATGCTCCGTGAAAATTTTATCTGAATCTGTTCTGTGTGCTGCTCTTTGCACTTTGCACGTTAAATTAAACCCTTTGATAAAAATAAAATAAATAAAAATTTGTATTTTGAGTGGGTCACAGATACGCGTCAATTTTATTGTTATTTAATGCCAATTCAATTTGGTCGGTCGGGAAAATTAACCGAAATGAGCATCCCTACCCGAACCTATGAATTCTCTGATTTAGATATTTTCTAAAAATAAATTCTAGTGAAATTCACCTGGTCGCTAAGGGATAGGTTATGTCAGCCAAGGATATTTACCATTCTGTCAGATTTCGCGCTCCTTAACTCTCCTTCTGTTTGGTTTTTCCTAACTCACTGATGGTGCACGAGCTACTAGAGCTACTATAGGGAAAACATGACATGGATTTCAGGAGAAATAGGTTTTGTTAATGTAGCCTATAGAAGGCAAGTCGAATGGATTTGGGAAATGGACCGGCCGGGATTTTATATTTTCGTAGCTGGAAAGAAAAACGTATTTGCAACCGCCCGCATAATCATACAGTATGATCAAATATTGGGGGGGACGTGTCCCCCTGTCCCCCCATAGGATTACGCCTATGCTTTCAGCCATGAAATTAAAAAATATTTAGACTTTTTTATGTCTTGGAATTACAATGTTTTTTCTCGCAATTCTGACTTTCTCGCAATTCTGAGTTTATATCTCTCAATTCTGAGTTTAAATCTTGCAAATTCAGATTTTCTCGCAATTGACCCTTCGTGTGGACCTTGATTGACAGGTAATCTGACCAATCATACTTTTTGTCCGACAAAGCAGTCAGGAGAGATAGTAGATTAACGTTGGAGGATTTAAACTTGAAAAACGGAGTGTACTGACGCCTTTCCTCGGCTAAAACAACATTCCTTCTGATGTTCATTCATGTTTATTTGATGCTATAAATGAACTAGAAGGAAGAGATGATCGGATCACGAGCAGCTTTAACTAATGCTCTTCAGCGATCTGTCAGACACATTAAAGTGCCACAAAACGGTATTTATTGTTTAAATTTCTTTAAAAAAATGACCAAATTTGAAAGGTGAGACTTTGTTTAATATGTTTAATATCAACAGTAACCTGGTCTGTCCAGTCTGTCAGCGTGTTGTCTCCTCTCTGCTCCGCGATGTGTTTTTCACTGCGTGAGAACATGAGAGCGACGTAGCTTGTCGGACATAGCGACAGTAACTAAGGGGGGCGGGTCTTTGCGAAGGGTCAATTCTTCCCTTTTTCCCTCCAATTTCTCAGTTTATATCTCTTTTAAGGGGCACCAGTTTCATGGATGAAAGGATCTGGGTCACAGAATGTTCTTGTGATTAAGAATTTGCAATGTTCTTTTTTAATTCCATGGTAAACATGGGCTTCAACACCAAGGGAAGTAACACAACAGCGAACGATTCTCTCTTCCTGTTTGAAATCAGAACTATTGCAGAATGCCGTGTGATGTTGACGTCAGCGTTGTGTGTGTGTGTGTGTGTAGTTTGGATGCGCTGGCCTGTCTGTGGGACTGCCGCTCTCTGAGTGAGCTGAGCGTCGATGGGAATCCCGTGGCGCTGGAGTCATGCTACAGACACACACTCCTCCGCTGCTGCTCGCCACACCTTCAGCTGCTCGACATGAAGCGTGTCACGGTGAGTCTCGGCCAATCACCACTTATGATTCTTATTTAAAAAAGAATAAACTAGACTAGAAAATAAGTTAATATTAAATGGGATTAAAATAAAAATTAGGTAGTTGTTCATAGATAGACTACATTCAATTTAAATAAATAAAATATTATTAAAATTAAATAAATAAACAAATAAATAAATCATATATTTAACGTTACATTCCTATAGTGAGTTGATAAAAAAAGGATATTATAACTTATAATTATGTAATTTAATAGATTTAGATTTTTCAGTGTATTAACTGTGTAATAAGTGTTTGATGTGTAGATCATGTTTGAAACCCCTGATCTCCAAACACTGCGGTGCCAGCCTCCAAAACCGCAGCAGTGCATGCTGGGAAGAAAACAGCTGGACCGGCACATCATCTGAAAATAATCCTCTGTGATCCACAAACACACTCATTTGTGTGTGTGTGTGTGTGTGTGTGTGTGTTAACTGTGTGTTTGCTGGTGTTCTGCAGGAGGAGGAGAGACGCTCGGCGAGTGTTTCGGCACGAAAGGAGGATGAGAAGAAGAGAGAGAGTCACAAACTGGCTGCGCACAAGGTACAAACACACACTTCAACCCGACACACACAACAAACCCCACTGGCACTTGTTCTTGTTTTAGCACAAACTCACTTCATTTCTCAGAAAACAACATAATTTTGCTTCTCCAATAAATGCATCTTGATGTAAGAATGTCTCACGCTCTCCAAGAGGTCGTTCACACCGGATGTGTTTTTCCATTCGAATGTAAAACAAAGTTTTTGTTCTGACACACAACTATCACACGCTTCTGTGACACATTCAGTCCCAGGAGGTCAAGCAGCATCAACACTGTTTCTGCAGAATGTTATTGATCTCAGTCTCACGAGGCCGTAATTATGAATATATAACCGTTAGAGACCAATGATTCCCATCGAATCTGTTCTCTGATGTGTTAATGATCACGACAATGCAGGTCAACAAATCAAATATTTAAAATCATTCGCTATAGTAAGTGTAAAGTCATTTTTAGATATTAATTATATATATATTTTTTTTCTTCTTTTTTTTTTCCCGTTATTTATTTTAATTTTCCCTTTTTCATTTAATTTTAGTTAGTATACTTAATCTTTTTTAGATTCTTAATATTCTTCATTTTTATAATATTTTTATTTCAATTTATTAATTATTAATTAATTAATTTAATTTAACCTTTTTTATTTATATAATTTTTTATAATTTAATTTTATTTAGTAAGTTTTCATTTTTATTATGTATTTATTTTAAATGAATAATTATTTCAATTTGACCTTTTTTTTTAATTATAAATTTTTACAATTTATTATACATTTTAAAATGTATAATGTTTATATTTGTAATGTTAAGAGGTTTAATTTTTAAGTGTTATTGTTTTTTTTTTGTTTTTTTTGGAAAAATGATTTAAATTTTTATAGCAAGTAGATCTGACTCTAAAAGTGAATCTCAGCAAAACTGACCACTGACATTATTTTGTCCATTAAGACCCTGAATTCTCATTTACTGTAATGCATATGAGGAAATGATGACATTGAAACTGTTCAAACAGTATTCGTCATAGAACCGCAGCTGTAGTTTCACACAGGAACCACTGAAGGATCTAATGGTTTCTTTGGTCTCAGGAAAGGCGGCGACTGGCGATCCAGAACGCAGCGCATCAGTGGGAGGGGCTTAAAGCGCATCAGTGGGAGGGGCTTAAACAGAACGAGGCTCAGCAGTGGGAGGGGCTTAAAGCCTCGAGCCTCGAGATTCCTGCACAGAACGGCTCAAAGGAAGACGTCAGTCCAGACAATAGCCCCGCCCACAGCCCTGCGCAGACCAATGGGAACACTCAGGAGACCTCGCCGGACGAGCCCAGGTGTGTGTGTGTCTGAGTCTGAGTGTCTGAGTCTGAGTGTCTGAGTCTGATTGTCTGAGTCTGAGTGTGTGTGTCTGAGTCTGAGTGTCTGAATCTGAGTGTCTGAGTGTGTGTGTCTGAGTCTCTGAGTGTGTGATGTGTCTGAGTCTGAGTGTCTGAGTCACTGAGTGTGTGATGTGTCTGAGTGTGTGTGTCTGAGTCTGAGTGTGTGTGTGTCTGAGTCTGAGTGTCTGAGTCTGATTGTCTGAGTCTCTGAGTGTGTGATGTGTCTGAGTCTCTGAGTGTGTGATGTGTCTGAGTCTGAGTGTCTGAGTCTCTGAGTGTGTGATGTGTCTGAGTGTCTGAGTCTGATTGTCTGAGTCTCTGAGTGTGTGATGTGTCTGAGTGTGTGTGTGTCTGAGTCTGAGTGTGTCTGAGTCTGAGTGTGTCTGAGTCTGAGTGTCTGAGTCTGAGTGTCTGAGTCTGAGTGTCTGAGTCTGAGTGTCTGAGTCTGAGTGTCTGAGTCTGAGTGTCTGAGTCTGAGTGTCTGAGTCTGAGTGTCTGAGTCTGAGTGTCTGAGTCTGAGTGTGTGAGTCTGAGTGTCTGAGTCTGAGTGTGTGTGTCTGAGTCTGATTGTCTGAGTCTGAGTGTGTGTGTCTGAGTCTGATTGTCTGAGTCTCTGAGTGTGTCTGAGTCTGATTGTCTGAGTCTCTGAGTGTGTGATGAGTCTGAGTGTCTGAGTCTGAGTCTCTGAGTCTGAGTGTGTGAGTCTGAGTGTCTGAGTCTGAGTGTGTGTGTCTGAGTCTGATTGTCTGAGTCTGAGTGTGTCTGAGTCTGATTGTCTGAGTCTCTGAGTGTGTGATGTGTCTGAGTGTGTGATGAGTCTGAGTGTCTGAGTCTGAGTCTCTGAGTGTGTGATGTGTCTGAGTCTCTGAGTGTGTGATGTGTCTGAGTCTGAGTGTCTGAGTCTGAGTGTCTGAGTCTGAGTCTCTGAGTGTGTGATGTGTCTGAGTCACTGAGTGTGTGATGTGTCTGAGTGTGTGTGTCTGAGTCTGAGTGTCTGAGTCTGAGTTTCTGAGTGTGTGTGATGTGTCTGAGTGTCTGAGTCTCTGAGTGTGTGTGATGTATCTGAGTGTCTGAGTCTCTGAGTGTCTCAGTCTGAGTGTCTGAGTCTCTGAGTGTGTGATGTGTCTGAGTGTGTGTGTGTCTGAGTCTGAGTGTCTGAGTCTGAGTGTCTGAGTCTGAGTGTCTGAGTCTGAGTGTCTGAGTCTGAGTGTCTGAGTCTGAGTGTCTGAGTCTGAGTGTCTGAGTCTGAGTGTCTGAGTCTCTGAGTGTGTGTGTGTCTGAGTCTGAGTGTCTGAGTCTGAGTGTCTGAGTCTCTGAGTGTGTGATGTGTCTGAGTGTGAGTGTCTGAGTCTGAGTGTCTGAGTCTGAATGTCTGAGTCTCTGAGTGTGTGTGTGTGTCTGAGTCTGAGTGTCTGAGTCTGAGTGTCTGAGTCTGAGTGTCTGAGTCTGAGTGTCTGAGTCTCTGAGTGTGTGTGTGTGTGTGTCTGAGTGTGTGTGTGTCTGAGTCTGAGTGTCTGAGTCTGAGTGTCTGAGTCTCTGAGTGTGTGTGTGTGTCTGAGTGTGTGTGTCTGAGTGTGTGTGTCTGAGTCTGAGTGTCTGAGTCTGAGTGTCTGAGTCTGAGTGTCTGAGTCTCTGAGTGTGTGTGTGTGTGTCTGAGTCTGAGTGTCTGAGTCTGAGTGTCTGAGTCTGAGTGTCTGAGTCTGAGTGTCTGAGTCTGAGTGTCTGAGTCTGAGTGTCTGAGTCTGAGTGTCTGAGTCTGAGTGTCTGAGTCTGAGTGTCTGAGTCTGAGTGTCTGAGTCTCTGAGTGTGTGTGTGTCTGAGTGTGTGTGTGTCTGAGTGTGTGTGTGTCTGAGTGTGTGTGTGTCTGAGTGTGTGTGTGTCTGAGTGTGTGTGTGTCTGAGTCTGAGTGTCTGAGTGTCTGAGTCTGAGTGTCTGAGTCTGAGTGTCTGAGTCTCTGAGTGTGTGTGTGTGTGTGTGTGTCTGAGTGTGTGTGTCTGAGTGTGTGTGTCTGAGTCTGAGTGTCTGAGTCTGAGTGTCTGTGTCTGTGTCTGAGTCTCTGAGTGTGTGATGTGTCTGAGTCTGAGTGTCTGAGTCTGAGTGTCTGAGTCTCTGAGTGTGTGTGTGTCTGAGTGTGTGTGTCTGAGTCTGAGTGTCTGAGTCTCTGAGTGTGTGATGTGTCTGAGTCTGAGTGTCTGAGTGTGTGTGTCTGAGTCTGAGTGTCTGAGTGTGTGTGTCTGAGTCTGAGTGTCTGAGTCTCTGAGTGTGTGTGTGTCTGAGTGTGTGTGTCTGAGTCTGAGTGTCTGAGTCTCTGAGTGTGTGTGTGTGTGTCTGAGAGTGTGTGTGTCTGAGTCTGAGTGTCTGAGTCTGTGTGTCTGAGTGTGTGTGTCTGAGTCTGAGTGTCTGAGTCTCTGAGTGTCTGAGTCTGAGTCTCTAAGTGTGTGATGTGTCTGAGAGTGTGTGTGTCTGAGTCTGAGTGTCTGAGTCTCTGAGTGTGTGATGTGTCTGAGAGTCTGAGTGTCTGAGTTTGAGTGTCTGAGTCTCTGAGTGTGTGTGTGTCTGAGTCTGAGTGTCTGAGTCTCTGAGTGTGTGATGTGTCTGAGAGTGTGTGTGTCTGAGTCTGAGTGTCTGAGTCTCTGAGTGTGTGATGTGTCTGAGTCTCTGAGTGTGTGATGTGTCTGAGAGTGTGTGTGTCTGAGTCTGAGTGTCTGAGTCTCTGAGTGTGTGATGTGTCTGACTGCTGTGATTCTCTGTCTCAGGCGCTTGAGTCCGCTCACACTCTCAGCTGGAGGGTTACGATCTGCCAGTCGTCCAAACAGCCCCAGAGACTCCAGGTACATCTACACACACACACACACACACACACACACACACACTCACACACACACAGTCTCTCTCTCTCTCTCTCTCTCTCACACACACACACACACACACACATACGCATTAAGAACTGATTCTATAGTTATGTGCGCTTGAATATATGTGTGCAGGTTTTTAATTCCCTACAGACCATGTCTAAACAAACTACTTGTCTTGCCTATAAAGTTTGATACAGAATTTTATTTTATCACTTCGGAGTGGGTCCGCGAACAGTTTAATCCATGACATGAACAGTGTGTGTTGAGGAACAGAGCGAGTGAGCGAGTGCAGACCTATCAGTGTCTGATGTGTGTGTGTGTTCGGTCTGTATGTGGGCAGAGAATTAAAGCGTGAGTCACATGCGTCACATCAAGAGCTGCTAGTTAAAAACTCATTATTTCCCTCTGAATTAACCTCTCAAAATTAAATCTCTCAACCAAATTGCTCTCATTATAATTAACCAAACTGGGCTGCTTCAGCAGAGCGTTAATGTTTTTTGGTTACACTTTATTTTAAGGTGTCATTGTTACAGTGTAATTATATATTTAAGTACTGAGTAATATTAAACAACCACATGTTTCTTACTGTAGGGTCAGGGTATGATTCGGGTTTGGTTGAGGGTTAGTTGCATGTAATTATGCATTACTATGGTAAGTCTTATCTGTTTTTTTGTGTTTTTTTTTTATTGTTAAAATGCAGAACGTTTTATGTTTGAGTTAAGTTAAATGGGTGAATGTTGAAAAATGTGAATATCGTGCAAAAGTTATAATTTTGATGATTATGGCTTACATCTTATGAAAACCCCACATTTAAAATCTCAGAAAATTTGAATAATACATGAAATCACAAAAAAAAGGATTTTAAATACAGAAATGTCGGCCCTCTGAAAAGTATAATACTGCATATGTATAAAGTTATATATACTAAATATATTTGTTTCAGTTTTTTATTTGAATTACTGAAATACATGAACTTTTGCACGATGTAAAATTTTTTCGACTTTTCACCTGTAGTGCTTAAAACTAGCTGTACAATATATTTAAATATATATAAACAACAGAAGTCGATTGAAATTAGTGTTTTTTTCTGTGTATCGAGAGGTTCAGTTGATCAGATCTGGAGCACAGACGACGCTGCGGTCGATCTCTCAGAAGACACTCTGTCCTAACACGTCTGCCAGGAGCGTTTAAATCCTCCGTACAGTCCTGTGTTACCGGAGACTCGACCAAACTCTTGCATGATGATTTTCTGTCTGAGCGTCTGAGCGTGGAAGTTTCTCATCCACACTGAAACGTCTGAAAACACTAAATTCACCTTTACAGCGTTAAACCTCACGAAAGCTCACTGAGATGATACAGGCGGAAAAATAAATAATAAAGTTATAGGGCAATTCTTCTGACAGGATCATTTCTCACTCATCATTGGGCTCAGGGCTCTCACTCATCATTATATGTTTGGTCTAAAACGCTAAAACCGCTCTCATGTTTAGCAAATGTGAGTACATTTTCGGTCATCTTTGCAGGACTGTGATATGAAGAGCAAAGTAACATTTTAGCAACAGGGTGAAAGTGAATCGCACATATATAAAGCACTATACCAGTATAAACATGAATATCTATTGGTACAATATGCGTCACATGACTAAACTTACGTCATCGCTTTTAAATGCCTCCGTCACTACCTGATCCACTTTGGAGAGCCTCACGAAACCTCACGAAAGCTCACTGAGATGATAGACGAAAAAATAAATAATAAAGTTATCGTGCAATACATTTTTAAATACCTACATTTTAACTAAAACGCGGAAAAACACCATTTGCAAGTTTATACACTTTAGAGAGCGTTTTCAAAAAGCTTAATTTTAATGATAAAAACGCCGTCAAAAGCCAAAAAAAGAACGGAAGACCGGAGACTCCCGCTCATCACAGGGACATGAAACGAGACGAAACACTGATGATTTTCTGTGTGGTGTCTCCAGGTTTCAGGACGGTCCCGGCGTGCAGAGCCTGTCGATGTCAGAGCGCCACCTGGCGGAGCTGGAGGGCGACACACTGCGCTTGTTCGGCCCCGGGGCCCTGGAGACGCTGGAGCGGTGCTGGGGGGTCCAGACGGCCTCGAGCGTCACCACCGTCTCCTTCAGATACATACACTTCGACTCCATCATCCCCACGTTCCTGCGCATCCGCCTCAAGTTCCCAAACCTCACGGTGAGGATCACAGCCTTATAATGATATGTGTTCACTAGTGTGTGCAGGACACTATAGTTCATGTTTGTAAGTGAGGAGAGCAAAATAAAGTAAACGGTGTCATATTATACCCAAATATTCTTCATCTACCAGTAACATTTATAACAATTTGCGATCAAAAATTATTCGGCCACTTTGAGCTGATCATGTTCTGCTGAAGTGTTTTTTTTGTAATCGCTAATGCTTTTTTTACACACAGACTGAACAACATGAAGCATTGCTTGGTCACTGGTGGAGCTAAACTGGTAGTTTCGTCACTATGTTGTTCTTCGTGTAAAGAAGCTGCTAAAGTCAGCGACTGAAACACTGACACAATGATCACAATAATATTCGCAATTACAAATCGTTTTACTGAATAATAAAGTAAACATAATTTCTTGATTTATCTTTGTAAAGAAACCTCATTGTTTAACTGGCGACTCTCTGCTGTCTCAGACGACGACATCACTTCCTGTCGGCCACCGTAACTTCTGTTGGGTGCAATTCACAACCTCACCACTAGATGCGCTAAAACTTACACACTGCACCTTTAAATGTGTAAATATCAAGGATATTCTGGTTTTGCTGTCTTTAACATGCACCTGTAATGACGTGTTTCCGCCGCAGCACCTGATGTTCATGGAGACGAGCATCACTCATCTTCCTCAGCTGGCGGCTCTGGCTCAGATCCGGCGCCTCGATCAGATCACCGTCCATCCGGAGGGCAATCCTGTGGTGCGACTGACGCTCTGGAGATCTTTCCTCATCTACAGACTTCAGCACCTCAACCTGCAGAAGATCAACGGCACGGAGGTCCGAGCAGCTCCGCCAGCGTCTCTCACTGCGGTGTATGACGAGTGTGTGTGATGATATATCTGTGTTTCAGGTGACTATGAATGACATCACGGCCTCCGAGTTGATGTTCGGGGCTCTTGGTCACGTCGCAGCGACCGAAACGCCACGCTGTCGCTTGCTTCTGCTGCTGGAGGAGTCCAGGTGTGTGACAGCTTTATTTCTATAGCGTTTTATACATGATTCTGTGTCTCTTTGGGATGATGCAACACTAGAAGCCGTTCACCTGCAGAACACAAGCTCCTGGAGGCACATACAGTCAAACCAGCGAATAGCGAATAAACTGTGATAATGTGAGAAATGTTGAAGGAGTCTGAATAAATGTTGGTGTGACTGTAGATCTGAAGTAGTGAGTTTAGGTATGAGGGAGCAGAGCCAGTGTTTGATCTGTAGGAAAACATCAGTGTGAGTGCAGGTTTATGAGGAGAGGGACGCGTCTCTTCGGCTCGATAAACACACTCTTGCTGCAGCATCTGAATCAGTTGCAGAGGTTTGACTGATGCTGGACGGAGAGCATTATAATATTCCCGTCTGGATAGAACAAGAGCTTGGAGAAGGAGTTGTGTAGCTCCTGATAGGATAGACCTGATCCTCCTGATGTTGTATAAGGCAAATCTGCAGGACCGGCAGTTCTAGCAGTGTGTTCTGTGGAGTTCAACTGATCATCATTCACAACTCCAGGGTTCCTGTCTGTCCAGGATGAAGTTATGGATGATGACCCTACAGCTGAATGGAGAAGTTGTGGTAAAGTGTTGGGTTGGCTGAGAACACGGTGAGTTCTGTCTTCACAAGGTTTAGTTGATCATGATGGTCCTTCATCCAGTAGGAAATGTCAGTCTGTCTGTGATGTGAGCAGCTCCCGTCAGATCATCAGCAGCTCCCGTCGGATCATCAGGCTAGAGTGAGAGGTAGAGTTGTGTGTCGTCAGCATAACAGTGGCGGGAAAACATGTAGATGTAGATTGAGAAGCGGTCCCAGCACTGAACCCTGAGGCACTCCAGTAGCTAGATGATAACAGTGATGGGAAAACATGTAGACTGAGAAGAGAAGCAGTCCCAGCACTGAGCCCTGAGGCACTCCATGACACCCTGAAGGACCTGCTGAGAGTAAGACCTGAACCACTGGAGTGCTGTTCCTGAGGTGCTCTTCATCATGAGGATTGGCAGGAGGATCTGGTGGTGAAGTGTGTCAAACGCAGCAGATCCAGCAGAATGGGAACTGAGGATTTAGAAGCTGCTCTTGAGTCTTCAATAACCGAGAGCAGGGCCGTCTCAGTGTATGGTTGTTGTACGTAAGAAATGTAAAGACTTTAATTTGAAGAGTGAACTGCCTGTAAAATACCTGTGTGTGTGTGGCAGGCCAGTGCATGTTCAAGGCAGCTGCCATCCTGTGTGTGTGTGTGTGTGTGTGTGAGAGTGTGTGCGTGCCTGCCCAGGATTATTTGAGCACTCCAGGATTTACAGTATTAAACAGCTTCTTCTTGTGCTCTTCAGCAAATTCTTTTCAGCCGTCTGCTGCTCCCCTGAGCACCTGAGACACGCCAGCTCTGCAGAACCAGTCCACACTCAGAACTTAATGATTTTGAAAAGACAAAACCAGCATTAAAATAAGCAACAACAACAAAAAAAAACTGTTGTTGTTTTTGAAGAACCAGGATTCTCAGAGTTATGCTAAAGCGGAATATATATGGATTTTTTTTATTATTTTGTTAATTCCAGCATGGACTTCCTAAGTAAAACTAATTGAATTTTTTTATTTTATATATATTTTTTTTATTTTATGATTTTTTTAATTTTTTAATTTTTATTTTATTTCAGCATGGACTTCCTAAGTAAAACTATACTCCTACTGATCATTTAAAGCATGTACTGTTCCCGCCGCGTGTGTGTGTGTGTATGTGTGTGTGTGTGTGTGTGTGTGTGTGTAGGAAGCGTCAGCTGCAGTTCCTGCTGGACGGCCGCGGCCGGAGAATCGGTCAGAGTCCAGAGGAGCCGAAGGACAACGGCAAACACACGGGAGACGGTTTGAGCCGAGCGCTCTTCAACTACCCCAGCCGTGTGTCCGACGGCCCCGAGGTGAGGCCAACGTTGTTTTTTAAATATCCCACATCACACACACCCTTCACCATTACCTAGAGATGGGGGACTTACATAAGATCATCTCTCAATGCAAAAAAACAGCGATTAGGCTAACTGGAACTTCATCAGGATGCATATTATCCCGGATCCATGAAATAACTGGCCTTTAAAAATCTAATCTGCTGACTCTATGGGAATGTAACATTGGGGTGTCCTGACTTATGCACACTGTATTTTAAGGAAGAACATTTATTTATTTATGATACATTAAGGACACCAATTTTCTTTGTGAATGAATAAAGGTTGGAGTTTTCCTCATTTTTGAAATTGAGGCATTAAGATTTAGATTAAGATTTCCAAAAGATCATTTTTTGTATTCCTCTTTTTAGTCAACTTTAGCATGGGTGTGTTCACTTATGCTAAGCACTGTATATATATATATATATATATATATATATATATATATACATTACTGTGCAAAAGTTTTAGATCGGTAAGATTTTTTATGTTTTTAAAAGAAGTCTCTTCTGCTCACCAAGGCTGCAATTATTTGATAAAAAATACAAAAAAAACAGTAATATTGTGAAATATTATTACAATTTAAAACAGCGGTTTTCTATGTGAATATACAGTAAAGTGTAATTTATTCCTGTGATCAAAGCTGAATTTACAGCATCATTACTCCAGTCTTCAGTGTCACATGATCCTTCAGAAATCAGGATAATATGATGATTTGATGCTCAAGAAACATAATTATTATTTTCAATGTTGAAAACAGTTTGATGAATAGAAAGTTCAAAAGAACAGCGTTTATTTAAAATAGAATATTTTCTAACATTATAAATGTCTTTACTGTAACTTTTGATCAGTTTAACTCATCCTTGATGAATAAAAGTATTGATTTATTATATTTCTTTCCCCCAAAAATAAAATTTAAATTCTTACTGACCCCAAACTTTTGAAGGGTAGAGTTTAATGTTACAAAAGCTTTAGATTTCAGATAAATGCTGTTCTTTTTTAGTTTCTATTCATCATAGCATCATGAAATAAAAATGTAAAAAACTGTTTTCAACACTGATAATAATCATAAATGTTTCTTGATCATCAGATCATCATATTATCCTGATTTTTGAAGGATCATGTGACACTGAAGACTGGAGTAATGATGCTGAAAATTCAGCTTTGATCACTGGAATAAATTACACTTCACTATATATTCACATAGAAAACAGTTATTTTAAATTGTAATAATATTTCACAATATTACAGTTTTTTTTTTTTTTTTTATCAAATAATTGCAGCCTTGGTGAGCAGAAGAGACTTCTTTTAAAAACATAAAAAATCTTACCGATCTAAAACTTTTGCACAGTACTGTATATAAATTTATTTTTTATTATATATGTTTTATTTATTTTATTACTTATTATTATTATTATAATTATTTTTTTATTTTTTATTTTTTTCAATATCCGACAACCGTGAGGTGAGACCAACATTGTAAAATCTATGCTGAAAGAAAAATATGATACGAACATGACACAAAAGACATTATTTAATTCGGTTTTAATAGTAAAGATTGTAATGTGATTTTTTTTCAATTTATTGATAACAATTGATAAGGAAAAACGGAAAGTTGATGTATGGAGAAGCAAAATGGAAACAACAGTCAAGTTTTTATGTCAAATTTTTTTATGAGTGACAAAGTGGATGACTTTATTGAAATATTTGTAGAAGGAAACATTATGATGAAGTGAACGGTGTTATGGGAGAAATATGACTGAATGAATGTGTATTTCTTAAAGGTGCATTGTGTAATATTTAGGAGGATCTGTTGACAGAAACATATACATAACTATGTTTTCAGTGCTGTAAAAAGACCTTAATGAACCTTTATGTTTTTATTACGTTAGAATGAGCATTTCTCTCTACACACACCGCGGGTCCGCTTACATCCACATGTTTCTACGGTGGCCCTGAGCGGACAAACGTGTTTCGTCACTGTTATTCTTCGTGTAAAGAAGCTGCTAAAGTCAGGGAATAAAACACTGACACAATGATGCACAAGTTACAATAATATTCGCAATAACAGCGCTTTACTGAATAATAAAGTAAACATAATTTCTTGATTTATCTTTGTAAAGAAACCTCATTGTTTAACTAGCGACTCTTCTGTCTCAGTTGACGACATCACTTCCTGTCGGCCACCGTAACTTCTGTTGGGTGCAATTCACAACCTCACCACTAGATGCGCTAAAACTTACACACTGCACCTTTAAAGGGAAATAACTTTTGTAATGCAAAAATGTTTTTAATGAGCGGTGGTCTGTCTCAGGAGGAGGGCGATGTGTCTCAGCGCTCAGCGATGGTTCACCAGTACCTGCGAGGCCTGATCCACCGGGCCTCGAGTCACAGTGTGAAGGGAGAAACCCTCCAGAAGATCTGGCCTTCGCTGTTCGCCGAGCTCGTGAGAGACTGTGTGCTGGAGATGAGGGACACACAGGCCTTCAGACAGACGTGTCTCCAGCGGGTCACGCACAGCAAATAACAGGCTTGTCGTTTATCGTCACGCCTGTTTAAACTCGGTATCTGTCACCCCCCTTTTTGAGCGTAGACATGATAATGCACTATAATTTAAAGGAGTAGTTCACTTCAAGATTTAAATTCGCTGATTATTTACTCTCTCCATGTCATCCAATATGTTCATGTTTCTTTCTTCAGTGAAAAAGAAATGAAGGTTTTGAGGAAAACATTCCAGGATTCCTCCATATAGTGACGTCAACGGGGTCCAACGGGCCGAAGGTCCAGATGTGAGTTTCAGTGCAGCTTCAGAGTCTCGACACGATCCAGCCGAGGAATAAGAGTCTCATCCAGACAAACCAGTGACATTTATAACACAATACACATTTAACCACAGATGCTGGTCTTGCACTCGCTGTGATGCGACACACATTACATCATCAGGGTGAAAGGTCACGCGTGACGTAGGCGTAAGAACAGACCCAGTGTTTATAAAGAGAACCTGCAGAGACTGAGTCAAACGCCATTTACAAAAAACATAAATGAATAAAAGGTTAAACAACGATGTCAGAAGTTGGAGGAGAAAATAAGGAGTTTTTTGCTCTACATTTCTGAATGTGTCGCATCACAGCGAGTGCAAGACCAGCATCTGTGGTTATAAGTGTATAAATGTGTATTGTGTTATAAATGTCTATAATTATATTATTCCTCGGCTGGATTTCTTTTCAACCGACGAAAGAAAGACGTGAACATCTTGGATGACGTGGAGGAGAGCAAATTATCAGGACATTTTAATTCTGAAGTGAACTACTCCTTTAAAAAAAACTTTTAAATAAGGTTGGTCTCTTTTTAAAAGAAGACACTCCGATTACAGAAGTGAAAAAAGATCCAGAAGTTCAAGTTTACTGTAAAGCAAATGTACCGTAGTATTTATAAAAACGTTTTACTGGAAAATTAGTTCAAAATCAAAGTTAATATCACAATTTAGTTTTTTCTATATGTGTTCTCCTGTCATAAATTAATATAACTTATTTTACAAAACAGATGCCAAATATAGAACATTGATTCTTAGACCTTTCTAACAATGTGTTTTTGTCAAGTTTGATGATAAAATAGTGCAGACATGACTCCGCCCACTAGGGGGAGGAGCCAGCCGGGAGCCTTTAAAGTAGGAACAATCTCAAAACAGTTTTCACAGGAGGAATTTAGAGCGTTTACTCTTTGGAATGATGGTTTAGTGTGATTACTAAAATACGTGATCGGGAGGGGGAAAGGCGAAGACTAAAGGGTCTGGGGTTGTGCCTGAATGTACGTCACATGATCTCGTCATCATGAGCGAGTCTCCTCCTGTGGGCCAGTGACGGCTGACGTCTCGTAATGGTGCTCCTGATTAACAGACTCTACACAGGTACATTCCAGGTGTGTTACGAAACAACATCCTTCAGATGTGTGTGTGCCGCACTCACGTAACTACTATAAACATGTCGTAGAAGGAGTTCAGGCTGAGAAACTCATCATCGTTATCCGTCGACTCTTCACTGAAGTGTTTGCTTGTGTCGAGTGTGTTGCAGATCTGTCTTTTTAAAGGGTTAACGTTAGTTCACCCAAAAATGAAAATTCTGTCAGTAATTACTCACCCTCATGTTGTTGGAACCCAAATTAAGATATAAATCTGAGAGCTGAATCACTCCTCATAGACTTCTATGGGATCGGCCCAGAAAGTTCGAAAAAACAATGTTTAAAATAGTCTGAGTGACTACAGTGGCTCAACATAAGTTTATCAAGCAACGAGAATACTTTTTGTGCGCAAAAAAACAAACAAAAATAACGACTTATTCAACTAATCATTTATTTGTATTTACTTTTTATTATTGCTTAACACAATACACAAATAATAACAGATAACTATTAATTTTCTTCTCTGTGAGTTGCGTAGTGTAACAGCGCAGCGCTTCTGTGTTGTACGTCATCAACACACACATGACCAGCGTCGGCCAATAGGGAGCCTGCGTGTGACGTACGACACAAGCGCTGAGTTGTTACGTAACAGTTCGTTTTTGGGCGAACTAACCCTTTAATGCCTGTCGCTTCTCCATATTGAATGTCCTTCACAAGCACTGATTTATGTTTTGTACTTTACTGGTTATTAAAAAGAAAAAATGTGAAAACATTTTTGATTGACCTGAATATGTTGTTCATCTTTATTTGAGCAGACAAACATATTTTGTATGTACAAAGACAGCTTGATAATGATTTGTTAATTGACTATTATTATATAAAACATCTGTGGAGTCAGAAAAAACATAGTTTTCCATTTGAATTAAGATTATTTTTCTGACCACATTGGTGATATTAGTTCTTGTTAACTCAATTTATTTTGAGCAATTTTATCAGTAAACAAGACTTAATATTTCGCTTCTCCCGTAAATCCCAGCAAACAAATTTAGGTTCTGGGAACGTTAGTTTTTGATTCCCAGAACTTTCCCTTAAGGTTAGGGGAACGTTCTCCTTACGTTATAAAAATGGAACCTAAAAATAACCTACATGGAACGTTCCTATAACGTTTTTGTTTGGTTCCCAAAAAAATATGGGACCATTTGGGAACGTTAGGGGAACGTTCTGTGTTTGCTGGGAGGTATCTTGATTTAAGAATGTTGATATATTTGTGATGGTAAACGAGGCAGAAACACTGAGGAAGAACGTCATTTGTGCAGTTTAATTCGGCGAACTCATCTGAACTGAAGCGTTCTGTGCAAATGTGTTCCTGAATCAACATCTTTTGTCCCGAAACATTCCTGTCAAACATTAACTACAGCTCAAAGTGAAGTGAAAGATTGATGACCGAGTTGTTCAAGCCCCAAACCAAACCCTGGCGTCTGATTGGCTGGCAGGAACAGTAACAACACGAGGATTGAAAGAGGAGACGGTATTCCTCCGCCCGAGGTGAGCTGGAGAGATCTATAAAAGATCCTGTTTAATTAAACCTGCTGTCACGCTGGAATCCTCACATCTCCTGAAACCTTTGAAACTCTGCAGGGAAAAATCGGTGAAACACTGAAACATAAAGTCCCGCTGTAGACAATCATTTTATCCCTTAAAACTCATCTTTGATCACCAAAAGGACATATTTAAACAAAAAACAATCTTCATGTCTTAAAATATCTTGAATGTAACCAGTTTTGATCACAGGAATAAATTACACTTTACTATATATTCACACAGAAAACAGCTGATTTAAATTCTATTTAAATATTAGTTTTTTTTTTGTTTTGTTGTTGTTGTTGTTTTACAAAATAAATGCAGCCTCGTTGAAATAAACAGTGTAACAAATTAGAACGTGTGAACATTTGATACCACAGTGTTTTAACACACACACTCTCTCTCTCTCTCTCTCTCTCTCTCTCTCTCTCTCTCTCTCTCACACACACACACACTCTCTCTCTCTCTCACACACACACTCTCTCTCTCTCTCTCTCTCTCTCAGGTGACGCGCGCACTCGTTCGGTTTCTCTCCGAGCGCTTGGTTTCTTCACGGATGTTTGTGTGACGGAGAAACTTTTACAGGGCTGGAACACAGTATCAGAATTCGACTGACAGTTATTAATGATGGACATTATTGGTAATGAGCGACGCGCGAGCTGCTGGAATATTAAGCGCGCTGGAGCACGCGCGTCAGGACGCGTCACACATCAACACTTTCTCCATTAGAACAGCTGGAGCTCAACGGGTACTTCACTCTTACCACACCTTTACCACACTATTACTGCACCTTTACCACACTATTACTGCAGCTTTACCACACTATTACTGCAGCTTTACCACACTATTACTGCACCTTTACCACACTATTACTGCAGCTTTACCACACTATTACTGCAGCTTTACCACACTATTACTGCA
>JAULUF010000078.1:3565000-3597500 GCA_031834385.1 Semotilus atromaculatus | reverse complement strand
TATATCATAATTCATTCAGACACAATGAACAAAGACTTTACTGCTAATGAAAATAGATACTTTTAAAAAAAGTATTGAGTTTTCTTCAACTCACAAACCTGTATTTGGCAAAGCAATTGATGATGATTGTTTGTCGTGTTAGCGGCGCTAAGTTAATAACTAATGATCTTTACAACGGAAGTGAATCAGTCAAAACTAACTTTATCTGGACAATAACTTTATTCTAGATCTGCTGTAAAGCCAAACAATCTCTGTTACTGTAATCTCCTGTTATCACTGTAAAGCTGCTTTGAAACAAGCGATATTTTTAAAAGCGCTGAAGGTGACTTGACTTTTTGATTTGATCACATCCAACATTAGGTGATTAAACATCAGTTTAGGAATTATTAATTCTTAAGATGAATCACTTGGGATTAGAGCTTCTGTAAATGAGTAAATGTACTTTTCTCTTTCTCTATATATTTTTTCTCTGTTGAAGAAAAGCAAACAGTGGCATCAGTCCAGGGACGTACGGATACGGCAGGGCTTCATACGTAACGCCTCTACTGAAGGATTCTGGCCGAACATCCCGTAACACGCGGAGACGATCGGCGTCACACGTCCCGCTCCAGCGTTACAGGACTCGAGGTGGAAGCGCTCACACACCGGCAGTGCTGGAGCGAGCCTACAGCGCAGGCCCGAACACCTCCTGCCCCGGAGCCCAGAACCAGCACAAGATCTGCAACACCACGGTAACTTCTGCAGAGGAACCGCTTTCACACAGCATTTAACCCTGGGTTAGTTTCATAATTTAACCCTGGGTTAGCTTCATCTTTAACCCTGGGTTAGCTTCATCATTTAACCCTGGGTTAGCTTCATCTTTAACCCTGGGTTAGCTTCATCATTTAACCCTGGGTTAGCTTCATCTTTAACCCTGGGTTAGCTTCATCATTTAACCCTTGGTTAGCTTCATCATTTAACCCTGGGTTAGCTTCATAATTCAACCCTGGGTTAGCTTCATCTTTAACCCTGGGTTAGCTTCATCTTTAACCCTGGGTTAGCTTCATCATTTAACCCTGGGTTAGCTTCATCTTTAACCCTGGGTTAGCTTCATCATTTAACCCTGGGTTAGCTTCATCTTTAACCCTGGGTTAGCTTCATCATTTAACCCTTGGTTAGCTTCATCATTTAACCCTGGGTTAGCTTCATAATTCAACCCTGGGTTAGCTTAATCTTTAACCCTGGGTTAGCTTCATCATTTAACCCTTGGTTAGCTTCATCATTTAACCCTGGCTTAGCTTAATAATTCAACCCTGGGTTAGCTTCATCATTAACCCTGGGTTAGCTTAATCTTTAACCCCAGGAACAGGGCACGTTTAACTCTTGAGGGTGTTCACACTTGGGAGGTTTGGTTTGAATAAAATTAACTTTGGTGCAGTTCGACTGAAATATGAACGCAACCAAACCAAAGACATCTAAACGAATCAAAAACAGGACATGATGTCATGAGATCAGAATCAAAATTAGAATCTTTATTTGTCATTATACAAAATAGTACAACAAAATTACATGCTATCTTATTCAGTGCTAAATCAATCTCCCACTATGTAAATAGTAAACAGTAAATTGGAAAGTATATATATATATATATATATATATATATATATATTACTATAATAATAAATATACTTTTGACATCAATATACAGAGATGCCACCCTATAAAGGACAGAAAGCTCAAGCATACATGGTTCCTCTCAAAATATGACC
Organism: Semotilus atromaculatus; assembly: GCA_031834385.1. NCBI lineage: Eukaryota > Metazoa > Chordata > Actinopteri > Cypriniformes > Leuciscidae > Semotilus > Semotilus atromaculatus. The sequence goes on along the minus strand of JAULUF010000078.1, from coordinate 3,595,752 downwards.
ATATGCAGCTGTGCACATACAGCGAACGCATTTAGACCGGCACACAGCGTTGTTTTGGATGTTTGGTAAGTTTCGTCGCAAAATGAAATATAAATATGCATGATAAAGCCAGTTTTTTGTTTTGTGTCTTTAAGTCCGGTGTTAAAAATGTCAGTGTGAATGCTAAGCAATAATCTCAGTTTACAAATTGTAATTAGTTCTATGAGGATGTGAACACTTTTTACAAATCTTAATCTCGCAATTATGGTAATTACAACATGGTGTGATTGTTTAGTTTCAGCATTTGAGTACAAACTGATGCTGTATAAAAACACTGAAAAGATGGAAGATTTACTCGTAACACTTAAAGGGATACTTCAGCTCTGGAAAGATGAATGTGTATTTAAAATGGGTCATTTATGTAGTAGAAATGTGAAATTATTTTTGAATTTGGACAAATTTTAGACTGAGAAAAGCCAGAAAATTTATTTTTGGCTCATATGGATGAAAGACAACAACTCCCAGACTGCACTTGCAATGTTAAAATGCACATCAACGATCACTTGATTAGCGTTCATGTGAACACTACATTAAGATTCACCAAATGTAAACAATGAATGGCGACTGCAGAAAGCAAGCTGAATCCCAGACATTTTGGACGATCTCGAGGGCGGACATGTCCGTGAAAAAGAGGATGGTAACCCGTAACCCCTACTACTCAGCTTTATCCACAGAACAAGAGCCTGCTAGCTTAGCTTCCAAATAAAAGATTGCTGACACTATGTGTATATTCTGTGAGTGAGATCCACCCTCTGTGGGCGGACTGAGAACACGCGGAACAGCGCCCTCTACTGGCTGTAGTCTTTAGCCTCTGGCCAAAAAATCCTCAGATGACATGAATAATGAAATGAAAAATACATGAATCTCTCGTCTCAGGGGATATGAGCGAGGAAAGCATGGGAATTCGAAAATACTACAGGTTTTCTACTAATACAAAGCTTAATGCTAAATCCTGAAGTATCCCTTTAAGACTTTAATATGGCGGAAAAAAAATAAGTATGTGTTTATGAGTTCACAGGCCTGTCCGTCACCCAGCAGACCAATCAGAGACGAGCAGTGCTCCTCCTTCAACACGCAGCTCTTCATGGGGAGACTCTACCGGTGGGAGCCTTTCCACGACGGTGAGCAGATCCGCACGTGACGCAAGCATTCCTTTACATATCACTGTTTCAACATGTTTATCTTTACACGGCCAATCAGTCAGTACATTTTTATTCATCAAGGAAGCATTAAATTAATCAAAAGTGACAGTAAAGACATTTATAATGTTACAAAAGATTCCATTTCAAACAAATGCTGTTCGTTTAAACTTTCTATTCATCAAAGATTTCTAAAAAATTTATTTTGTTCTGAAAAATAAAAACTACTCGCTGTTTATTACAGTCCACGCTCCCGTACTGATGTCCATTTTTTATTTATTGATGAGACACCGTGAAAACTAGACACAAACCATAATTTTACACCACTAAGAACACAAACCAAAACATAATATACTAAATATTTACTTTTAACAGTTCAGTAAGGGTCACATGGCACTCAACTTAGATAAACTGAGTAATAATAAAATGCAATGCCAACAAAATTATGAAATTGGCACAACACACAGAAATACACACATTTAAATTATAAAGTCAAAAATAAACATTAACCCCTAAAATCCCCAATATGTCATAACCCACCGCTAAATTGTTTCATGGTTTCCACTGATAATAATCATAAATGTTTCTTGAGCAGCAAATCATCATATTATCCTGATTTCTGAAGGATCATGTGACACTGAAGACTGGAGTAATGATGAATGAAATTCAACATTTCTATATTTTAACTAAATTAAGGCTAAAATAAATCTCTTGCAGTTTTTCCGTGTTTGGCAGAAGCATGTGTGTGTTTACCCGAAGGAAACACGTCCTGAATGACACATTTGTGCTGTTAACTCTAATGATCATGTTGCAATTAGAGTTATTCATATTTCAGTGAGTTAATATTCAGTGCTTCGGGAGATTTCCCGGCATGTCGGATCCTGTGGGACAGCGAATGTTCTCGTATTTATGAACTTTGATGCGGCGCCAGTATTTGATTCATGTTCACGTACGTTTATGGTGTGTGTGGAATATCCTTATTAAATCCCACAGACTGCAGATTAGCTGACAGTGAATTCATGCCAAAGGTTTATGTTTTTGTCTTGATGACACAAGCTAGTGTATTTTCAAAGTCAAACCGGGAGCGTTATAAACGTTATAAGTTATAAACAAACGTTCTTCCAGTAACGTTAATAAAACGTTCATTTAAAGTCATCTTCCCTTTAATAACGCTCTCAAAAATATTATTTATACATCACACATTGAAACTTTTAAGTTGGCTGTTTTCAGATGTTACTTGTTTCAGAGAACATTTAAGAGTAACGTTCCCATGATGTTTAAAGAATGATACAATGGAAAGTTCCCATTAACATCCATAAATAAAGTGTTGATAACTTCTAGGACCGGTTCCGGTCCATCATGTGTCTCTGCTGTCCTCTTGTGGCGGCTGTGTCTCATTACAAGCATCGGATTCTGTTCTCATTAGTACTCGAGATCATTAGTACTGATTTGAACAAACTCGAAAACTAAGTATTAAACTTTGTGCGGCTCTAAACTTCTGTGTGTTTAAATGATTCCTTGGCAGTCTCTGAGTTATTGTGTGTTTAGAAGCGGTGTAATGCCCTCATGTCACAATTCTCCAAGACACATGATAAAAGGCTAACAAGAAATGTCCTGTTGATTAAAATGCTAAATTTGGTGTTACATTGTGTGTGTTAATGAATATTCCTGGACTCAGTGCTGAAACCCAATACAGGACAATAGAGACACCAGAATAACAATATTCATGATTCTGAAGCTGAAAATACATAATTATTTTAGATGAATATGTTTGCTCTCTGTCTCTGACTAGATACATTTAAAATAATGTCGACCACTTTTTACTGGTATCAGAGCCACAAATATTCCCACATTGCATTATTATTCATTATATTCAATATTATATATAGTAGTTTCATGTAGTACGGACACTAAAACGCTGAAAACTAGATTTTTTATCATTTTTATATTGGGTGAACTATACACGATACATAATGATGCATTTTTATTCTGCGATATATTGTGACACATCTAGAGTAACAAAAACTGAGCTGGACAATGACATCACAGGTTTCTCCAGAGCAGCTATATATATATATATATAAATGAAGTAAATGAATAACATTTTTACAACAGAAATGAGCCATCACTGAACTTGACTGTGACGCTATTTTCTTCTAGAAACAAACTTTGTTGCATTATTTTCCTGTTATCTCTGTAAAGCTGCTTTGAAACGCTCAGTATTGTAAAGAGCGCTGTATAAATAAAGCTGACTGACTTGACAGTGATTTGAAGAATGAAAGTATTACACTTTGAGGCTCTAAACGTCAGTGTGATGAAATGCTTCTGTCGGTGTCCTGTGTTTGTGTCCTGTGTTTGTGTCCTGTGTTTGTGTCCTGTGTTTGTGTCCTGTGTTCGTGTCCTGTGTTTGCTCAGTGTCCCGCGGTCAGGAGTGTGAGCTCTCCTGTCGGGCCGTCGGCTTCAGGTTCTACGTGCGGCAGTCGGAGCGAGTCGTCGACGGGACTCCCTGCGGACACAACCACACATCGGTGTGTGTGGCGGGAAAGTGCCAGGTAGGAACGTGTGATCGCCAACCAGGGGATCTCTGAGATGAGTGAGTGAGTGAGTGGAGGCGGGGCTCATTTGCATATTCATAGAACCACGAATACAAAATGAGGCAAGGGTGTCGAGTTACATTCAAGAATTATTATTTTTTTTATTTTTATTTAATTTTGGTGTTTTTGCCTTTTATTGGCATAGGACAGTAGCTAGACAGGAAGTGAGGTGGGAGAGAGAGAGAGAGAGGGGGACGGGATCGGGAAAGGACTCGAACTCGGGTCGCCCGAAGCACACCTGTGCTATATTGGTGCGTTCAAGTCCTCCTGGGAAGTTCGTACTTACGAGGTGGGAAGTCGTGTTTATGACGGCGTGTGCGTTCAAGTCATTTTCGGCGGAGTACTTTCTCTTAATTAATTACATAAAAATAGAGCAAGTTTCTTAAACTCTAGTTCTAGAAAATGAAGAACAAAGAAATGTGTATGGAGTCAAAATAGGGCCTTATATATCTGCAAAATAAAAAAATGCTTCGCAAAAAATATATATGTTTTGCAAATAAAAAAAATGTTTTGCAAATAAAAATAGAGTATTGAGAAAAAAAATGCTTTTTTGCAAGTAAAAAAAAATATTGCAAAAGAAAAGTTAACCACTGGGGGAAAAAATAAAGTTTAGCAAAGTAAAACTTCAGCAGCATTGATTTTGTAACACATTTCCCTTTGCGCCGCTCCTTTAAATCCGCGTTTCAGTCATCCGTGCCTCTGCGGCGCACGCTTTCCTTTGCGCTTCCTTTTTCTTTGCGCCTCGCTTTGTGTCCCTGATTTGACGTAGGGGCGGGGTCAAGAGGTTGGGGGGTGGGGTCAAGAGGTTGGGGTGTGTACAAGGGACGAAGGCGCGTCCCTCTGTTTTACGTCATCAGCGCGAGCCCCAGACCGGGACATTCTAAATAAACGCTTAACGTGAAAAACGCTTAACGTGGCTTACTGTACTAAGACAGTGATATTAAAAGACCAAACTCAGTATACATCATATTAATAAACCATACTATGTATAAAAATCAGATGAGCCCAGAATATGAACGCAACGCGTTTAATTACACATTAGGCATTTTCTTCCCATAGAAAACCGTTATAAGAAAACGCTTAACGTGGCTTACTGTACTAAGACAATGATATTAAAAGACCAAACTCAGTATACATCATGTTAATAAACCATACTATGTAGGCCTATACAAAATCAGATGAGCCCAGAATATGAACGCAGCGCGTTTAATTACACATTAAGCATTTTCTTCCCTTATAGAAAGCCCATAAGAAAACGCTTAACGTGGCTTACTGTACTAAGACAGTGATATTAAAAGACCAAACTCAGTATACATCATATTAATAAACCATACTATGTATAAAAAATCAGATGAGCCCAGAATATGAACGCAACGCGTTTAATTACACATTAGGCATTTTCTTCCCATAGAAAACCGTTATAAGAACGTGGCTTACTGTACTAAGACAATGATATTAAAAGACCAAACTCATTATACATCATGTTAATAAACCATACTATGTATAAAAAATCAGATGAGCCCAGAATATGAACGCAACGCGTTTAATTACACATTAGGCATTTTCTTCCCATAGAAAACCGTTATAAGAAAACGCTTAACGTGGCTTACTGTACTAAGACAATGATATTAAAAGACCAAACTCAGTATACATCATATTAATAAACCATATTATGTATAAAAAATCAGATGAGCCCAGAATATGAACGCAACGCGTTTAATTACACATTAAGCATTTTCTAAGCGTTTTCTTATGGGCTTTCTATGGGAAGAAAATGCTTAATGTGTAATTAAACGCGTTGTGTTCATATTCTGGGCTCATCTGATTTTTTTATACATAGTATGGTTTATTAATATGATGTATACTGAGTTTGGTCTTTTAATATCACTGTCTTAGTACAGTAAGCCACGTTAAGCGTTTTTCACGTTAAGCGTTTTAGAATGTCCCGGTCTGGGGCTCGCGCTGATGACGTAAAACAGAGGGACGCGCCTTCGTCCCTTGTACACACCCCAACCTCTTGACCCCACCCCCCAACCTCTTGACCCCGCCCCTACGTCAAATCAGGGACACAAAGCGAGGCGCAAAGAAAAAGGAAGCGCAAAGGAACGCGTGCGCCGCAGAGGCACGGATGACTGAAACGCGGATTTAAAGGAGCGGCGCAAAGGGAAATATGTTTTACAAAATCAATGCTGCTGAAGTTTTACTTTGCTAAACTTTATTTTTTCCCCCAGTGGTTAACTTTTCTTTTGCAATAATTTTTTTTACTTGCAAAAAAGCATTTTTTTCTCAATACTCTATTTTTATTTGCAAAACTTTTTTTTTTTTTTTGCAAAACATTTTTTTTTTGCAAAACATTTTTTTATTTTGCAGATATATAAGGCCCTATTTTGACTCCATAATAGTGCACCAGGTGTGCTTTGTTTTTTTATGATTTTAAAGCAAAACCAAGTAACTTTCACTTTCACTGAAACGATTTTGGAAACGATGGCCGTTTCTCAATATGCCTTCTTGTGGACTTGTGAAACGTCATCATCAGTCACTGCCCAAGTACTGTCCCAATTCAAAGTTCACATCTAGCCAAGTCCAGTTCAAATCCCCGGATGTGTTCTTGATCCGCCCCTTTTACCGAGGATGCATCGAGTGGTGACTTGTGCGGACTTGAGACAGCCATGTATCCCAGAATGCATCTCGCACCAACCAGCAAGCGTCAATACCAGAGGAGAAAACCCGCGTAATATCAAAATACTACTGTTATTGTGTCATGAAATGTAATTTTAAGAGTGTTTCAGGCGAGAATGTAGTTGTTTAAAGCTCAAATCTGTGGTTTGTTTATAAAGATAGCGCCTATTTGAAAAATGTATCTGAGGCTTTCGGAGTTGTAAGATCCAGGCGATCACCGGGTGTTCAGCGCTCATTAACCCCGACTGGATCAGCTCTTCCTCGGCTAGTGCTTCTGTGTGGCGCTGGTCTGGTGTCTCTAGTCTAGTGGATAAACATGACGTATGTTCGTCTTGTGTCGATCTTTAGTCTCACTCATTAATCTATTTGTTCCATGGCAAATCGTTTTGGCTGAGGGCAAAGTGAAGTTTCATAACGTTATATATTTAGGCTATTTAACTTTAACTTTGTAGCCTAATTGTTTGCTTAATTTCTCATTGTGAGTTAACTTCTTACTTATACCTTTATACTGGATATTATTGATCAGTAAAAATGACATTTAACAAAAAGAGACAGGGTTGTGTAATTTTATTTTATATAGGCTACTAGATATATTTTCTCTTCACTATATGTAAAATAAAATGACACAACCCTGTCTCTCTTTGACAAATGTCAATAAAAATCAAGAATGTTTCATATTTTTAAAATGAAATAAAAAAGAAGCAGGTTTGTGTTTTAATATTTCATGTTGTTATAAATATGCAGTGAATATAATTAATGTACGCGTTGCCTGAACCACAATTGTGTGGCCATTTATGCTAATATGTTAAAGTTTTTTTTTTAATGAAAAGAGGCAGAGTGGTGTTTTATAAAATATTTAGTTTTATTGCTGACGAAAAGAGGCAGAGTTGTAGCATATTTCGTTTGATTGTTGCCTAAAATATATACAATTTCGTAAGCTATTTCATCACTAAATTCACTTCTGAGAACATTTGATGCGAGAAATCAACTGTGAAGATTTCAAATATTGGCATTTTTACGAAAATGTATGGCGAGTCGTAAATGTTTGGGTTCTGCAGACGGCGTCTGTATGAGGGTGTTGCGCAATACCCGCAAGAACACATCGTCTCAAACGGTCAGCTCGTTCTGTGTGCTCGTCACCTTGTAAGTTCATTCTTCCAAGAACAACTAGCAAGAGCGTTCTCCCCAAGAACACAAGTCCGTTCTTTGCATTCTTGGTTTTGAGAAACGGCCATTATTTGAAGGTATAAAATCCTACTTAGTGTTGCTTTAATTAATTTATGAAGCCACTGCAACATTTATCGTTACATATGCCCCACTGTTATTTACGACATTGTGGTGGCGTTCAAGTGCGTTCAACTCGTAAATACAATCTATACGAGATGACTTGAACGCACCATATGTCGATGCGCTTGCCCACGAGGCTATCGGCGCCAACCATTCAAGATATTTTAAGGAAAGGATCAAACCTTAAATATGTAATTTAGGACAGGTGATCAAAGATGAGTTTTAAGGGAAAAAATGATTGACTACAGTGGGATTTTAAGAATAAGCTTCATTCTGTTCAATGATGGTACTTTTTTCTTTTGATTTTGACGTTTAATATGATGAGTTTGATCCTAATTGAGTCTAACAGCATGTTAAAGGTGTTTCAGGGGCTCTTCTCCTGCTGAGGTATATTCTGTCTGATCTTCCGATCTCTGTTATTCAGACATGCTTTAATTACCCAGAGTTCAGAGCGTCCTGCATGTAAAGACGGTCAGACGCACAACAGTTTCCAGAGGATCTTTTGTGTTTGTGAGTGCATTAGCCACGCTCGAATCTGCCTGACGTTCCAGCTGTGCTTTTTTCAGACATGTCACTTCAACAAATCCTGCAGAAACGAGATGTAACACAGACGCCGGAATAACAAGCTGCACATGTCAAACGCGGCTGTCTGTGAAGGTTGCGGGGGTTGATTTGACTTCTCTAACTGTAGTTAGTGTGTAATGTTGCTGTTTGAGCATAAACAACATCTGTTGTTACAGGTTACAAGTTACAACATCACAAGTTACAGCGCTCAACGTTCAGAGCAAAGGGAGATATTTACTTTTACTGAGCCTGGGTTCTCCCAATGTTTTTTTTTCTCTCCATTGGGTCACCTGATGGAGTTTTAGGACAACATTGGGTCACCTGGTGGAGTTTTAGGACACCATTGGGTCACCTGGTGGAGTTTTAGGACACCATTGGGTCACCTGGTGGAGTTTTAGGACACCACTGGGTCACCTGATGGAGTTTTAGGACACCATTGGGTCACCTGGTGGAGTTTTAGGACACCATTGGGTCACCTGATGGAGTTTTAGGACACCATTGGGTCACCTGGTGGAGTTTTAGGACACCACTGGGTCACCTGATGGAGTTTTAGGACACCATTGGGTCACCTGACGGAGTTTTAGGACACCACTGGGTCACCTGATGGAGTTTTAGGACACCATTGGGTCACCTGATGGAGTTTTAGGACACTATTGGGTCACCTGATGGAGTTTTAGGACACCATTGGGTCACCTGATGGAGTTTTAGGACACCGTTGGGTCACCTGATGGAGTTTTGGACACCGTTGGGTCACTTGATGGAGTTTTAGGACACCGTTGGGTCACCTGATGGAGTTTTAGGACACCATTGGGTCACCTGATGGAGTTTTAGGACACCATTGGGTCACCTGATGGAGTTTTAGGACACCATTGGGTCACCTGATGGAGTTTTGGACACCGTTGGGTCACTTGATGGAGTTTTAGGACACCGTTGGGTCACCTGATGGAGTTTTGGACACCGTTGGGTCACTTGATGGAGTTTTAGGACACCGTTGGGTCACCTGATGGAGTTTTGGACACCATTGGGTCACCTGATGGAGTTTTAGGACACCATTGGGTCACCTGATGGAGTTTTAGGACACCATTGGGTCACCTGATGGAGTTTTAGGACACCATTGGGTCACCTGATGGAGTTTTAGGACACCATTGGGTCACCTGATGGAGTTTTGGACACCACTGGGTCACCTGGTGGAGTTTTAGGACACCATTGGGTCACCTGATGGAGTTTTGGACACCATTGGGTCACCTGGTGGAGTTTTAGGACACCATTGGGGGTCACCTGATGGAGTTTTGGACACCATTGGGTCACCTGGTGGAGTTTTAGGACACCATTGGGTCACCTGATGGAGTTTTAGGACACGATTGGGTCACCTGGTGGAGTTTTAGGACACCATTGGGTCACCTGATGGAGTTTTAGGACACCATTGGGTCACCTGATGGAGTTTTGGACACCATTGGGTCACCTGATGGAGTTTTAGGACACCATTGGGTCACCTGATGGAGTTTTGGACACCATTGGGTCACCTGATGGAGTTTTAGGACACCATTTGGTCACTTGATGGGTTTCGGTTCCTTGCCACTGTTGCCTTTGGCTTGCTCAGTTGGGGATATTCAAATTAATTAACCAATCATTAATACCATTGATCAGCCCTACCAAACGTGGATGTTTTTCCCACTAAGAAACGAACATTGTTATGTTGTTTTGATTGATACTGTGAAGCTGCTTTGATACAATCTGTATTGTGAGCTATACATATATCTGTAAAGCGCTATATAAATATACTTGACTTGACTTTTACAGAAATCGCTTTTTAATAACTACAACAAACGGCTGGAACTACACAAGCTTCTTCACGGGTTAGTGACATCACAAACCCTAAAATTTACATAAACTCCACCCCAATTTATAGATTATCATGCCAGAATATGCTAATCAATGACTCGAAGAGAGTTAACTCCACATCAGATACATAAATTCATCAACTAACCATTAAATTCCTGTTGCTTCTGAATGTTGTCACTTCTTCTCGAGTCTCTCCATCTTTGTCCGACTCCGGTTTGAACATATAATAAAACGCTAAAAGTTTTTAAAATTTTCAGTGTGTGTGTGTGTGTGTGTTAGCAGCTCTGATTACCTCACACACACACTGAAAATTTCAAAAACTTTTAGCGTTTTATTATATGTTCAAACCGGAGTCAGACAAAGATGGAGAGACTCGAGAAGAAGTGACAACATTCAGAAGCAACAGGACTTCACACACTGTGCCGGGAGCAGCAGCTCATTTGCATTTAAAGGGACACACAAAAAGGCGCGTTTTTGCTCACCCTCAAAAAGTGACGATTTTAACATGCTATAAAAAAAATCTGTTTCGAGCTAAACCTTCACACACACACACTCTGGGGACATCAGAGACTTATTTTACATCTTGTGAAAGGGCATTATAGGAGCTCTTTAAATGGCGACGCAGCGGTTGGACTGTAGGTTGTTTTGCGGATGGTTTGAATTCCTCTAAAGCTCTCAGAGATCAGCAGACAAATCCACAGCTTTAAGATCTGTGACGGGAAACTGAAGATCTCACACATCAGATCCACCGGATTAGCCGGATATTTAGATATGTTGGCAGGAATGCTGTTAGGAAACAGTCGGATTAAGGGAGACTTTTCCAAATCATTCCAGAAATCCAAAACATGAGCATCTGAATCTTGGCAAATATGATCATCAGTTTCTGTATTAATATAACAGAAACTGAAACACTTTATGAAAATGTTGTCCTAGTCAGAGATGTTTGCATGTAGTTTCCTTACAATGAGAGATTTAGGTAACGCTTTACTCAAAGCCTGTCATAGGTATTCATAATGTGCATTATAATTAGTGCTGGGCAACGATTAATCGCATCCAAAATAAAAGTTTGTGTTTAAATAATATATGTGTGTGTACTGTGTATAATTATTTTGTATATATGAATACACACACACACACACACACATGCATGTATATATTTAAGTTTTTTATTTATTTATATACTATATATAATATAAATTATGTATAAATATATTTATATATATATATATATAGTATATAAATGCAAATATTTCTTAAATATATACATGCATGTGTGTGTGTGTGTGTATTCATATATACAAAATAATTATACACAGTACACACACATATATTATGTAAACACAAACTTTTATTTTGGATGCATGCATTATATGTTTTCATAATAATAATAATAATAATTGTAACCAAATTTAAAATGCATTACAATATTTGCAGATTCCTTGTTACGTCTGAAACGGGTTGTTTGTCGTGTGTTTTAATGCATTACACTTTCTAAAGGTATGGCATACAGTAAGTTTTGTAATGTATTGTAACTATGGTTATAATTATTCATGAGATCATACAGTGCATTACAAGGCATAATTAATGCATTAAAGTACTTTTATAATGCGTTATATATAAAGGCTTTAAATTAAGTGTTATTAAGGTTTCTTTTACAATATGGTTCCATTTTAGTTAACGGCATTAGTTAACATGATCTAACAATGAACAATACTTCTAGAGCATTTATTAGACTCTTAATGTTAACTTCAACATTTACGAATACATTATTATATTAAAAGTTGCATAATTGTAATGGGCCTGAGCTGACTAACAGTGAACAGTTGTGTTTTTATTAACTAATGATGAATTAATACTGTCACATGTATTGCACATTGTTAGTTAATGCATGAACAAATGGGACCTTGCTGTAAATTTGTTTGTATTTTTGAGTTTGCCGTTTTTTTCCCGCTGCTAAAACTTTATTCGAGAGACACGCTGAGACAAACAAACGTTTGTTTAGGATGCACTTCTTTTCCTGAAACGGTTTGACGTGTTGGTAAATGCTGAAGCAGTGAAACTCCAGCTGTAGAGCTTCACTTTCACACACTGAAGGAAAGAAAGAGCCTTTATGAAGGAAATCCCACTGAGTAACTGAGCTGCGGCTGAACGCCAGAGGAGTGTGTGTGTGTGTGTGTGTGTGTGTGTAAGTGTGTGAGTAAGTCTGTGTGAGAGAGAGAGTGTGTGTGTGTGTGTGTGTGAGAGAGAGAGAGAGACTGTGTGTGTGTGTGAGGGGGGGGTTGTGGAGGGTTGCCAGGGTGTTTCTACGGTGTTGTTGCCTAGGTGTTTATATAGTGTTGTGGGTGTTTGCCAGGTGCTTCTAGGGTGTTGTGTAGGTGGTTGCCAGGTTGTTTCTAGGGTGTTGTGGGTTGTTGCTTAGGTGTTTATATATTGTTGTGGGTGTTTGCCAGGGTGTTTCTAGGGTCTTGTGGGTGGTTGCCTAGGTGTTGAGTAGGTGGTTGCCAGGTTGTTTCTAGGGTGTTTCTAGGGTGTTGTGGGTTGTTGCTTAGGTGTTTATATAGTGTTGTGTGTGTTTGCCAGGGTGTTTCTAGGGTCTTGTGGGTGGTTGCCTAGGTGCTTCTAGGGTGTTGTGTAGGTGGTTGCCAGGTTGTTTCTAGGGTGTTGTGGGTTGTTGCTTAGGTGTTTATATATTGTTGTGGGTGTTTGCCAGGGTGTTTCTAGGGTCTTGTGGGTGGTTGCCTAGGTGTTGAGTAGGTGGTTGCCAGGTTGTTTCTAGGGTGTTTCTAGGGTGTTGTGGGTTGTTGCTTAGGTGTTTATATAGTGTTGTGTGTGTTTGCCAGGGTGTTTCTAGGGTCTTGTGGGTGGTTGCCTAGGTGTTTCTAGGGTGTTGTGTAGGTGGTTGCCAGGTTGTTTCTAGGGTGTTGTGGGTGGTTGCCAGGGTCTTTCTATGGTGTTGTGGGTGGTTGCCAGGTTGTTTCTAGAGTGTTACTAGGGTGTTGTGGGTTGTTGCTTAGGTGTTTATATAGTGTTGTGGGTGGTTGCCAGGATGTTTCTATGTTTTTTTGGGGGTTGCCAGGGTGTTTCTAGGGTGTTGTGGGTGGTTGCCTAGGTGTTTCTAGGGTGTTGTGGGTGGTTGCCAGGGTCTTTCTAGGGTGTTGTGGGTGGTTGCCAGGGTGTTTATATGGTGTTTTGGGGGTTGCCAGGGTGTTTCTAGGGTGTTGTGGGTGGTTGCCATGGTGCTGTAAATGAGGACTTCACAGATTTTAAGACATTATTACGGAAATATTATTTTTCTGTAAAGCAGCATTGAAACAATGTGCATTATGAAAAGCGCTGAATAAATAATATTGATGTCAGCGCTCCTGCAGCTCATGGCAGCAACAGCAGGATTGATTTCCAGGGAATGCATACAATATACAATATATACCTTTGGATAGAAGCATCTGCCAAATGCATTAGTGTAAATATGTTGAATTATGGATGTGTGAGGGTGTGTGTGCGACAGCATCGGTGAGTGAGGGAATCCCACCGGAAAAACCCAGCAGGAACAAGGAGAGCAGAGAACCAGCTCCTGCTAATGTTTATAAAAGCAATGAAGGTACAAATCTGTGAGAAATTGTTGTCGCCACAGAATAAAAAAATCAAAATGTTAATTCTAACTTTTAATCTTGAAATTCTTGAGTCTAAACTTGGTCAGAATTGTGAGAATAGTTACCTTTTTTAATATTTGATTCCAAGCTTCTATATAAATCACAAGTGCTTTCTGAGAGAAGTAGCTTGTTTTTGAACACATAAAATGTGCTAAAAATGTTCGGAAACTTCACCGTAAGCTGTAGCATTTGGTTCAGTTTGAAGCTTAAGCTCCTCCTTGTACTAATATTTTGTTAAAGATTGTCTTCACCTTCTCCAAGGTCTGATGTGTGTAAGTGTGTGTTAGTGTGTGTGGGAGATCAGGGCCCCTGAGGGCCGATGTCAGCGCCTGCTTCTCACATTCAGCTGCAGCTTCACAGAAGCTCGCATGTTTTGCATCACACTATATAGTGTTGGGAATCAGTTTCACTCATTTGAAATTAAAATGATGCTGCAAGCATTTCCTCTTGAGCAGAGACAGTGATTCAGCAGGGGTTTCTGTCAGTGTCTGCTCTGCAAGTCTGAGGTTTTCTGAGTTTAATTGCACTGAGATTGAAAGCGTTGATCCTGTTGTTTTTCCAGCTTGTAATGAGCAGAGTTTTGCCATTGTTCGTGAAGACGTTCAGAGGATCTTGTCTAGGACAAAGGTGAGGAAAGCACCTGGACCCAGGGACGTGCACAGGGGGGTTGCTCAGGTTGCCCGGGCAACTGCCCATTGCCCTTCTCGACTCACGTTGCCCTTCCGAGGGGGAAAATAAATAAATAGTCCAATAGATGCAGAATTTCAGTAGGCTTAGATAAAAGATCAAAACAAAAAACAAAAAAATCGCAAAGCCTCATTCACTTCCATTCGGGCACCGAAAGTGAAAGTCAGTGGGTTAAGGGCAAAACTCTGTTTCCGTGGCTGCAGCGCTGCACGCGACCGGTGAAGCAGTCGATCCTGTTCCCTACCCGAATTCGTGTTCCCTTTACGCAATCATAATACAAATCATGCGTAGTTGCCGAGTTACCATACGTACCATCAGAACTGAATACAAGCAAGAAGCACAACTGAATGTACGGGAAGCCAAAAGGTTAAAAAAGGATTGTATTTTTTCCCGAAATCTAAGCGTTTAATTATTTATTTGATTAGAAGCGAGTTTTCCCCCATCCGTCAATTCAATCCAGATTATTTATTTTCAAATAAAAAAAAATACAGAATAAAAAAATTAATAATCATTAAAAAAAAAACAATAAACAATAATATGAGGAACTCTTTTTCTCATGTGTATTTTGGTGGCATTTAACACATTGTTAATACATTTTGTATACGATTTACAAAGTTGTATATCATAAACCTGTCATCTCTGACGTTTTGCAATCTTTATAAATAAGACCATAATATGAGGCATTGAGTTTGGACATAAACACGGTCAGATAAGGCAATTTGTATGGGCAAAATTCAACTGAATATATTCAGACATAAAGCAAAAAAGTGCAAGATTAATTCAATTCACAGAAATATTAGTGGAGTGTGAGACTATTTTATTATGCTGCAGTGTAGCAAGACAATTAAATGTTTTTTTTCTTTTTTTTTTCTTTTTTGTTGAAATGGCCCCTAATAGGCGGCTTCTCCTTTGAAGCTTTGCATGTTGTTTAGTATGTAAATTTGGAGAAACCTATCAGTGACTTGATAGGATATTGATAGGGATATTGATGTAGGGATTTTCATGACTCAAGTCATATTTTTCTGTGTTATTATTAGTAGTAGTTAAGGTGATTGCTGTATTTCAGTTTTTTACTTCTTTGTGTATATATATTTTAATAAAGACCCTGTTATTCTCAGTCCTTCATATAGCCCGTGAGTTGTTTTTTTGTGAGTTGCCCTTTTTTCCGGTCAGAGCAACTGCCCCTCAAAATTCCTGTGCACGTCCCTGCCTGGACCGGACGGTATTCACCCTCGTGTCCTTAAACTGTGTGCTGAGCAACTAAGTCCTGTTCTGACTGATCTGTTTAACATGTCATTGGTGAAATGTACTGTTCCAGCTAGCTTCAAAAGATCACTTATTATCCCAGTTCCTAAGAAGACACCTGTGTCGGGTTTGAATGACTATCGGCCAGTGGCCCTCACATCTGTCCTTATGAAAACCTTTGAGCGGCTGGTGCTAGACTTTATTAAAAATCAAATTCCTGTGTCTGTGGACCCTTTACAATTTGCATATAAGAGAAACAGAAGTGTTGAGGACGCAATTTGCTTTGCTTTGAACTCTGTCTATAAGCATCTAGATGTTCAAAAATCATATGCTCGGATGCTTTTTATTGACTATAGCTCAGCTTTTAATTCCATGGTCCCTACAAAGCTCGTTCAAAAATTGCTAAGTCTTGGACTCGATGATGCCATTTGTAAATGGATTTTTAATTTTCTCACTAGTCGACCACAAAGGGTTAAAATTAATGGCTGTATTTCAGACGAATTGTATGTTAGTACTGGCTCTCCTCAGGGGTGCATCTTGAGCCCCCTATTGTTCACATTGTATACATATGACCTTGAAGCATCAGATGCCAATAATGTGATGATCAAATATGCAGATGATACAACAATCATTGGGCTGATCAGTTCAAATGATGAATCTCATTATCGCAAGGAGGTGGAGAATGTTGTTCAATGGAGCAAGGAAAATAACTTGCTTTTGAATACTTCAAAAACGTCTGAACTTGTTATTGATTTTTGTCGTCAAAATAGGAATCAGGTGCCTATTACCATTCATGATTCCAATGTGCAGATTGTTAAGGAATGTACTTTTTTGGGTGTGACTCTTACTCATGACTTGAGCTGGAGCCCAAATATCACAATCATTGCTAAAAAAGCGAGACAGCGCCTCTTCTTTTTACGTAGGCTTCGAGAGTTTACTCAAAATACCAAGATTCTTCTGAATTTTTATTATTGTGTAATTGAGAGTGTTTTAACTAGTTGTATTACTGTTTGGTTTGGTAATCTCACCCTGAAAGAGAAGAAAGCCTTGAACAAAGTGGTTCGCTCAGCCAGCAGGACTATCGGCTGCACTTTGCCGCTCCTGGAGGTAACATACAAAGCTAGAATAATGAAACGAGCTTTAAAAATTGTAAATGACACTTCGAGTCACCCTGCACGGGCCTCCTTTCAGATGCTTCCCTCGGGGAGAAGGTACCGTTCTGTTAAATGCACTACTGATCGCCATTTAAACAGTTTCTTTCCCCAAGCTGTGATCACTTTAAACAAAGCACTTTAAATTAGGTTTTGAGTATTATTGATTTTACTGTATAGTATTTTATTACTGAGTTTTGTTGTATGTGGCTTTTGCTTGTCTGTCTTACGTTATGTCCTTTATGTGCGACATTGTACTTTGAGAGACTTTTTGCATATCTTTTTCCAATGTGGTTTTGTTACTGCAAATGGCTAATAAACTGAACTGAACTGAACTGAACTGTTGTGTAGTTGCTAGAGTGTTTCCAGGGTCTGGGTGGTTGTCAGGGTGTTGCTGTGCGGTTGATAGGTTGTTCTGGGTGGTTGTTGGGATGTTACTGTGTGGTTGTGAGGGTGTTGCTAGGGTGTTATGGGTGGTTGTCAGGGTGTTGCTGTGTGGTTGCCAGGGTGTTCTGGGTGGTTGTCAGGGTGTTGCTGTGTGGTTGTCAGGGTGTTGCTGTGTGGTTGCCAGGGTGTTCTGGGGGGTTGTCAGTGTGTTGCTGTGTGGTTGCCAGGGTGTTCTGGGGGGTTGTCAGTGTGTTGCTGTGTGCTTGGCAGGGTTTTACTAGGGTGTTCTGGGTGGTTGCCAGGGTGTTGTTGTGTGGTTGCCAGGGTGTTGCTTGGGTGTTCTGGTTGGTTGTCAGGGTGTTGTTGTGTGGTTGCCAGGGTGTTGCTCGGGTGTTCTGGGTGGTTGTCAGGGTGTTGTTGTGTGGTTGCCAGGGTGTTGCTCTGGTGTTCTGGGTGGTTGTCAGGGTGTTGTTGTGTGGTTGCCAGGGTGCTGTTAGGGTGTTCTGGGTGGTTGTCAGGGTGTTGCTGTGTGGTTGCCAGGGTGTTGCTTGGGTGTTCTGGGTGGTTGTCAGGGTGTTGTTGTGTGGTTGCCAGGGTGTTGCTTGGGTGTTCTGGGTGGTTGTCAGGGTGTTGCTGTGTGGTTGCCAGGGTTTTGCTAGGGTGTTCTGGGTGGTTTTCAGGGTGTTGTTGTGTGGTTGCCAGGGTGCTGTTAGGGTGTTCTGGGTGGTTATCGGGGTGTTGCTGTGTGGTTGTTAGGATGTTGCTGGTTTTCTGATTAATTGCTACCTCTCGTTTGAACAGTATTTTTCTTCTCATCTGTGTGATCATGTCGTCTCATCCTGCATGTTAAAGTCTAGCTAAAATTACTTTCTTTGTTTATTGGACATGGAGCTTTCAGACAGTACCACAGTATTTTGGACACAGTATTATGATAATTAATTGTTTTGGACATGGTAATTCCATATAAACCATATAGATATCATGGTATATGAATATGGTAATTGTTCTGTACCTCCACAGTCAGTGCAGCTGGGTTCCTATGTGGTGTGTGTCTCATCCGAAAACACTCTCTTTTTCTCTCTCTCTCTCTCTCTCTCTCTTTCTCTGTCTCTCTGTCTCTCTCACACACACACACAGACACACACACTGTTCCTCCTCCTCCAGCAGCTCAGCTTTCACATGTGTGTGTCGTTCAGAGAGACACTGTCTGTGCGTCTCATGTGACCCCGCTCCAGGAGGACGACACATTCACACACAGAGAGAGAGAGTGTGTGTGTGTGTGTGTGTGTCATGATGCTGTCTGCCGTTGCTCCGCTGCTGCTCGTGTGTCTGCAGATGCGAGTCCTGGGGAAGCCGTGGTCGCAGGTCTGTGTGTTTTCATGTTTGCTTCGATCACACGCGTCAAAGAAACTCCAGTTCTCAGGGAATTTACTTACTACATTCACATCTATACAAACTTTTTTTAAAGATCTTTCTCTTTAAGATCATTCGAGCTGGACTATTATCAGTCTTATTCTGCATACTGCCTTTAGTTTAGGGCTGAACACTAAATATTTATGCAAATATATTATCCAAATTGTTTTAAGGAGTGTTTGTTAGGCGCAGATGTTTTAGAGCACATTAATATTAAGTACACAAATGTGCAAAACAGATGAAGAGCGAACGACTTCACATCCAATCAGAATTTACAGTCTGAATCTGTTTCATGAGTTTAGAAGAAACTAGTGAATCTGTTTTTACTTTATTTGATACGAATCATCTGATCTTTTGATTTGAGTCCATCAAGATGCATCAATAAAAATAGAAAGAAATGATTATAGATTAATCACCTTTCATTTGTAAAGTATTTTATTCACTGAATTAAACATGCATGATCACAAATGTGAATCATTTTGTGGTATAAATCACTCAGCTCTGCTTTGGGCGACTCTTTCTGCATGGTCCTGCTGTTAGCTGTTCGTTAGCACATTAAACGAGTGTCCTTGAGAGGGAATGTGACACTCATTGTGTTCTCGGGTGTGAATGATGCACACATGGTTTCTGAGGCCACGTTTATTTCCTACAGTGCTTCCCCTCCCATCATTAACATGTCAAACGCTGCAGAAACGACCGTTTAAATGTCATCGCTGGGCTTTTTTAATAACAGGATCTGAGAGATGAAAGAAGGAGAGTGTGTGTGTGTGTGTGTGTGTGTGTGTGTGTGTGTGTGTGTGTGTGTGTGTGCCAGCTGTGAGAAACCCAGTGCCACTGCTGGCTATTTCAGCGCTCTTTACGTGTTTGTTTACACTCGTACACTGCAAAAAATGCTTTTCTTACTTAGTGTTTTTGTCTTGTTTCCAGTCCAAATATCTAAAACATTCTTAAAATCAAGAAGCGTTTACTAGATAAGTAAAATAACATAAGAAATTCTATCTTGTTTTCTGATAAAAATAAATAAAGTGAGTTTTTGCTTAAAACAAGCAAAATTATCTGCCAACGGGGTAAGCAAAAAAAAATCTTAATTCAAATGGAAAACAAGATTATTTTTCTTTCCCCATTGGCAGATAATTTTCCTTGTTTAAAGGAAAAACTCACTTCATTTTTTTTTTTTTTTATCAAGAAACAAGACAGAATTTCTTATTCTTATTAGTTATCTAGTAAATGCTTATTGATTTAAAGTGCCCCTATCATGGTATTTTAAAGTTTCCTCATGTTGTTGTAGAGTCTCCTACAACATGTTTACACGCATCAAATGTAAAAAATGTTAAAAAAACATATACATTTGCACATCATCACAACGGCTCGTGAAATTAATCAATCTCTCTAAATCCATCCTTTCCGCGAGTTTATCTGCTCTGATTGGCCAGACAGCTCAGTCTGCTCTGATTGGCCAGACAGCTCAGTCTGTTGTGATTGGCCAGACAGCTCAGTCTGCTGTGATTGGCCGACAGCTCAGTCTGCTCTGATTGGCCGGACAGCTCAGTCTGTTGTGATTGGCCTACCCGTGTACAGCGCGTCTCCAGAGCCTGAGCGCGTCGAGAACAAAATCGCCCATTGCATAACACTGACAGCTCTGTGTGTCCTGAGGCTTCCTACACCGTAAACTAAACACAGTAACGAACAATGACGTCGATTTTACCATATTAATGCGAGCGCGAGTCCGATGATGAAATATTAGAAGAACTAGTTATTCAACCTCCATCACAAGGACGACTCGATAATAGTGGCCCACAGCTGATCAGTATTTCAGTTAGACAGTGATAATGAGAGTTAGCAGGAGACCTACACAATATAAAACTCAAAACTAAGTATTTTGAACACCATCTTTCAAGAGCAAGCGGTTTGTGAATCCTGCATTGAACTCCCGAGATTTGAGAAGCAGTCGTCTATACTATAAAATTAAGGGAACACAGAAATAGTTTAGGATTATACTGCTGTGATATCTTGGTAAAGATGAATTTTAACCACTGATTCTTCACATGCTCATACTTGGGGAATGAAAAATAACTGGCTTTACCTTCCCATCATGCACAGCGCCGTCTTCTCGACATGATGCTGTCCAGTTCAGGAATCAGCTCCGGTTTGAGGTTTAAGTTTCCCTGCGAGTGCGCGCGCAATAACTGAGCGCGGCCAATATGCTAATGTTACGTATCTACGTCACTACGAAACGGCTAATGACTCGTTTAAAAAACAATTCATTTCATAGACTCAGAGTCGACTCTCACTTTTGAAAGACAATAACTTTATATACGGTGCACTTTCAGATATAAAAATTTGCAGGATGTTTTCATCCATTTAGAGCTTTATTACACACTACACGAACAGTTATTTTCAAAAATCCATGATAGGGGCCCTTTAAGAATTTTTAGATATTTGACCTGGAAAAAAGCATTTTTTGCAGTGTATGACCTCGTTTCCCTCAGAAGAGCCTTGCTTCAGATTCATGTCTTTAACTTTACATTCTGTTAACAGGAAAATATCATGATCTCTTATTCTTATTTTCTTCAACTGTCAACAGTCACAGATACGGAAGCTTGTTTCCGCCACAGAATACAACATTTTAAAAGATAATTGCGACATTTTATGTCACAATTGCGAGTTTACATCTTACAACTCTGAATTTATTTCTCAGAATTGCTAGATATAAAGTCAGAATTGCATGATATGAAAGTCCCAATTCTGACTTTATAACACACAATTGCGAGTTTATCCTGCAATTCTGATGTATTTTTACAAGAAGTAAAGAGGTAAGTTTACAAGGAGTATCTTACAGCAGTCTGAGATATAAAGGCTGTAGTAGGGGTCAGTTGAGTGAGTCTGAGATATAAAGGCTGTAGTAGTCGTCAGTTGAGTGAGTCTGAGATATAAAGGCTGTAGTAGTCGTCAGTTGAGTGAGTCTGAGATATAAAGGCTGTAGTAGTCATCAGTTCAGTGAGTCTGAGATATAAAGGCTGTAGTAGGGGTCAGTTGAGTGAGTCTGAGATATAAAGGCTGTAGTAGTCGTCAGTTGAGTGAGTCTGAGATATAAAGGCTGTAGTAGGGGTCAGTTGAGTGAGTCTGAGATATAAAGGCTGTAGTAGTCGTCAGTTGAGTGAGTCTGAGATATAAAGGCTGTAGTAGTCGTCAGTTGAGTGAGTCTGAGATATAAAGGCTGTAGTAGTCGTCAGTTGAGTGAGTCTGAGATATAAAGGCTGTAGTAGTCGTCAGTTGAGTGAGTCTGAGATATAAAGGCTGTAGTAGTCGTCAGTTGAGTGAGTCTGAGATATAAAGGCTGTAGTAGTCGTCAGTTGAGTGAGTCTGAGATATAAAGGCTGTAGTAGTCGTCAGTTGAGTGAGTCTGAGATATAAAGGCTGTAGTAGTCGTCAGTTGAGTGAGTCTGAGATATAAAGGCTGTAGTAGTCGTCAGTTGAGTGAGTCTGAGATATAAAGGCTGTAGTAGTCGTCAGTTGAGTGAGTCTGAGATATAAAGGCTGTAGTAGTCGTCAGTTGAGTGAGTCTGAGATATAAAGGCTGTAGTAGGGGTCAGTTGAGTGAGTCTGAGATATAAAGGCTGTAGTAGTCGTCAGTTGAGTGAGTCTGAGATATAAAGGCTGTAGTAGTCGTCAGTTGAGTGAGTCTGAGATATAAAGGCTGTAGTAGTCACCAGTTGAGAGTCTGAGATATAAAGGCTGTAGTAGTCGTCAGTTGAGTGAGTCTGAGATATAAAGGCTGTAGTAGTCATCAGTTCAGTGAGTCTGAGATATAAAGGCTGTAGTAGTCATCAGTTCAGTGAGTCTGAGATATAAAGGCTGTAGTAGTCGTCAGTTGAGTGAGTCTGAGATATAAAGGCTGTAGTAGTCATCAGTTCAGTGAGTCTGAGATATAAAGGCTGTAGTAGTCATCAGTTCAGTGAGTCTGAGATATAAAGGCTGTAGTAGTCGTCAGTTGAGTGAGTCTGAGATATAAAGGCTGTAGTAGTCGTCAGTTGAGTGAGTCTGAGATATAAAGGCTGTAGTAGGGGTCAGTTGAGTGAGTCTGAGATATAAAGGCTGTAGTAGGGGTCAGTTGAGTGAGTCTGAGATATAAAGGCTGTAGTAGTCGTCAGTTGAGTGAGTCTGAGATATAAAGGCTGTAGTAGTCGTCAGTTGAGTGAGTCTGAGATATAAAGGCTGTAGTAGTCGTCAGTTGAGTGAGTCTGAGATATAAAGGCTGTAGTAGTCGTCAGTTGAGTGAGTCTGAGATATAAAGGCTGTAGTAGTCGTCAGTTGAGTGAGTCTGAGATATAAAGGCTGTAGTAGTCATCAGTTGAGTGAGTCTGAGATATAAAGGCTGTAGTAGTCATCAGTTCAGTGAGTCTGAGATATAAAGGCTGTAGTAGTCGTCAGTTGAGTGAGTCTGAGATATAAAGGCTGTAGTAGTCATCAGTTGAGTGAGTCTGAGATATAAAGGCTGTAGTAGTCATCAGTTCAGTGAGTCTGAGATATAAAGGCTGTAGTAGTCGTCAGTTGAGTGAGTCTGAGATATAAAGGCTGTAGTAGTCATCAGTTCAGTGAGTCTGAGATATAAAGGCTGTAGTAGTCATCAGTTCAGTGAGTCTGAGATATAAAGGCTGTAGTAGTCGTCAGTTGAGTGAGTCTGAGATATAAAGGCTGTAGTAGTCATCAGTTGAGTGAGTCTGAGATATAAAGGCTGTAGTAGTCATCAGTTCAGTGAGTCTGAGATATAAAGGCTGTAGTAGTCGTCAGTTGAGTGAGTCTGAGATATAAAGGCTGTAGTAGTCATCAGTTGAGTGAGTCTGAGATATAAAGGCTGTAGTAGTCATCAGTTCAGTGAGTCTGAGATATAAAGGCTGTAGTAGTCGTCAGTTGAGTGAGTCTGAGATATAAAGGCTGTAGTAGTCATCAGTTCAGTGAGTCTGAGATATAAAGGCTGTAGTAGTCGTCAGTTGAGTGAGTCTGAGATATAAAGGCTGTAGTAGTCATCAGTTCAGTGACTCTGAGATATAAAGGCTGTAGTAGTCATCAGTTGAGTGAGTCTGAGATATAAAGGCTGTAGTAGTCGTCAGTTGAGTGAGTCTGAGATATAAAGGCTGTAGTAGTCATCAGTTCAGTGAGTCTGAGATATAAAGGCTGTAGTAGTCGTCAGTTGAGTGAGTCTGAGATATAAAGGCTGTAGTAGTCATCAGTTCAGTGACTCTGAGATATAAAGGCTGTAGTAGTCATCAGTTGAGTGAGTCTGAGATATAAAGGCTGTAGTAGTCATCAGTTCAGTGAGTCTGAGATATAAAGGCTGTAGTAGTCATCAGTTGAGTGAGTCTGAGATATAAAGGCTGTAGTAGTCATCAGTTGAGTGAGTCTGAGATATAAAGGCTGTAGTAGTCGTCAGTTGAGTGAGTCTGAGATATAAAGGCTGTAGTAGTCATCAGTTGAGTGAGTCTGAGATATAAAGGCTGTAGTAGTCGTCAGTTCAGTGAGTCTGAGATATAAAGGCTGTAGTAGTCGTCAGTTCAGTGAGTCTGAGATATAAAGGCTGTAGTAGGGGTCAGTTGAGTGAGTCTGAGATATAAAGGCTGTAGTAGTCGTCAGTTGAGTGAGTCTGAGATATAAAGGCTGTAGTAGGGGTCAGTTGAGTGAGTCTGAGATATAAAGGCTGTAGTAGTCGTCAGTTGAGTGAGTCTGAGATATAAAGGCTGTAGTAGTCGTCAGTTGAGTGAGTCTGAGATATAAAGGCTGTAGTAGGGGTCAGTTGAGTGAGTCTGAGATATAAAGGCTGTAGTAGTCGTCAGTTGAGTGAGTCTGAGATATAAAGGCTGTAGTAGTCGTCAGTTGAGTGAGTCTGAGATATAAAGGCTGTAGTAGTCACCAGTTGAGTGAGTCTGAGATATAAAGGCTGTAGTAGTCGTCAGTTGAGTGAGTCTGAGATATAAAGGCTGTAGTAGTCATCAGTTCAGTGA
This sequence comes from Semotilus atromaculatus, assembly GCA_031834385.1. NCBI lineage: Eukaryota > Metazoa > Chordata > Actinopteri > Cypriniformes > Leuciscidae > Semotilus > Semotilus atromaculatus. Next base: position 3,571,076 of record JAULUF010000078.1, on the reverse strand, counting down.
GTCTGAGATATAAAGGCTGTAGTAGTCGTCAGTTGAGTGAGTCTGAGATATAAAGGCTGTAGTAGTCATCAGTTCAGTGAGTCTGAGATATAAAGGCTGTAGTAGTCATCAGTTCAGTGAGTCTGAGATATAAAGGCTGTAGTAGTCATCAGTTCAGTGAGTCTGAGATATAAAGGCTGTAGTAGTCGTCAGTTGAGTGAGTCTGAGATATAAAGGCTGTAGTAGTCATCAGTTGAGTGAGTCTGAGATATAAAGGCTGTAGTAGTCGTCAGTTGAGTGAGTCTGAGATATAAAGGCTGTAGTAGTCATCAGTTGAGTGAGTCTGAGATATAAAGGCTGTAGTAGTCATCAGTTCAGTGAGTCTGAGATATAAAGGCTGTAGTAGTCATCAGTTCAGTGAGTCTGAGATATAAAGGCTGTAGTAGTCATCAGTTGAGTGAGTCTGAGATATAAAGGCTGTAGTAGTCGTCAGTTGAGTGAGTCTGAGATATAAAGGCTGTAGTAGGGGTCAGTTGAGTGAGTCTGAGATATAAAGGCTGTAGTAGTCATCAGTTCAGTGAGTCTGAGATATAAAGGCTGTAGTAGTCATCAGTTGAGTGAGTCTGAGATATAAAGGCTGTAGTAGTCATCAGTTGAGTGAGTCTGAGATATAAAGGCTGTAGTAGTCGTCAGTTGAGTGAGTCTGAGATATAAAGGCTGTAGTAGTCGTCAGTTGAGTGAGTCTGAGATATAAAGGCTGTAGTAGGGGTCAGTTGAGTGAGTCTGAGATATAAAGGCTGTAGTAGTCATCAGTTCAGTGAGTCTGAGATATAAAGGCTGTAGTAGTCGTCAGTTGAGTGAGTCTGAGATATAAAGGCTGTAGTAGTCGTCAGTTGAGTGAGTCTGAGATATAAAGGCTGTAGTAGTCGTCAGTTGAGTGAGTCTGAGATATAAAGGCTGTAGTAGGGGTCAGTTGAGTGAGTCTGAGATATAAAGGCTGTAGTAGTCATCAGTTCAGTGAGTCTGAGATATAAAGGCTGTAGTAGGGGTCAGTTGAGTGAGTCTGAGATATAAAGGCTGTAGTAGTCGTCAGTTGAGTGAGTCTGAGATATAAAGGCTGTAGTAGGGGTCAGTTGAGTGAGTCTGAGATATAAAGGCTGTAGTAGTCATCAGTTGAGTGAGTCTGAGATATAAAGGCTGTAGTAGTCATCAGTTCAGTGACTCTGAGATATAAAGGCTGTAGTAGTCATCAGTTCAGTGAGTCTGAGATATAAAGGCTGTAGTAGTCATCAGTTCAGTGAGTCTGAGATATAAAGGCTGTAGTAGTCGTCAGTTGAGTGAGTTTGAGGGTAATTACAGTGGCTCCAGTGCTGGAAACAGGGGCTGTTATGGTGGCCATTATAATCCTGCGGTGGCGCTCTGAAACCTGCGTCTGCTGCCGGCTCGTCCTCCACATGGGGTCCACATGAACTTTTACAGGAATGTGACTCGCTGTCAGACAAATACAGACACAGGGAGGAAAACACTCTTTTATGTTCTCATCATATATATTCTCTGTGACGTGCTGCCGATTTCCACACACAGACACAAACATGAGTGTTTTATGAGCTCTAAAGTGTCCTAATTATATTGAGAAACCCTTATTTTAGTAATGCTATTATAGGTTTTGTTAATATTTTGAATTAGATTTTACTTTTATGGTTTGTTTTAATTTTTTTATTTTGTTTGGGTTCGTTTTAGTGTACATTTTTTTAAATGTCTATATAGTTTTAGTTTTTAGTTGTATAAAATTAATGTTCTACATTTTGTCTCAATAATATTTATTCTTTATTATTTTGTATTTTTAAGGGATTCCGAGCTACTAGACAATATTCTGGTAGTCTGGTCAGAGGTCATGCGTCTGGTCAGAGGTCATGCGTCGGGTCAGAGGTCATGCATCGGGTCAGAGGTCACTCTTCCACCGGAACTAGACTCGTGTACGGCCGTTACAGGAAGCCAGAGTTTATAGTTTATGAAGTTATTAAATATGGATATTTTTCTTACAAGAATGCATGTCTTAGCTTCAGAAAGCCTTATTAATCCCTGGAGTCGTATGGATTACTGTTATGATTGATGGCTTTTATGGGCTTCAAAAGGAGAAAATCATGAACACATAGGATAGCTTGATTGGGAGTAAATCATGAGCTAAGGTTGGGTTAGTAAATTTCAGGGTTCATGGATTCTTTATTTTTACGTCTTCATGCATCAGTCATGATGAACTGAATTTATAATGATGCCATGATATCAGCGTTCTCGTTCAGCCTATTGCATCATGGGAACTTGGTGCATCGTGGGAACTCATGCAGCCCAGTGCATTATGGGAACTCGTGCAGCCCAGTGCATCATGGGAACTTGGTGCATCGTGGGAACTCGTGCAGCCCAGTGCATCATGGGAACTTGGTGCATCGTGGGAACTCGTGCTGCCCAGTGCATCATGGGAACTTGGTGCATCGTGGGAACTCATGCAGCCCAGTGCATTATGGGAACTCGTGCAGCCCAGTGCATCATGGGAACTTGGTGCATCGTGGGAACTCGTGCTGCCCAGTGCATCGTGGGAACTCGTTCAGCCCAGTGCATTATGGGAAGTCCTGCAGCCCAGTGCATTGTGGGAACTCGTGCAGCCCAATGCATCATGGGAACTTGGTGCATTGTGGGAACTCGTGCAGCCCAGTGCATCATGGGAACTTGGTGCATTGTGGGAACTCGTGCAGCCCAGAGCATTGTGGGAACTCCTGCAGCCCAGTGCATAATGGGAACTCGTGCAGCCCAGTGCATTATGGGAACTCGTGCAGCCCAGTGCATAGTGGGAACTCGTGCAGCCCAGTGCATTGTGGGAACTCGTGCAGCCCAGTGCATAGTGGGAACTCGTGCAGCCCAATGCATCTTGGGAACTCGTGCAGCCCAGTGCATTGTGGGAACTCGTGCAGCCCAGTGCATAGTGGGAACTCGTGCAGCCCAATGCATCTTGGGAACTCGTGCAGCCCAGTGCATCATGGGAACTTGGTGCATTGTGGGAACTCGTGCATCCCAGTGCATTGTGGGAACTCGTGCAGCCCAGTGCATAGTGGGAACTCGTGCAGCCCAGTGCATCTTGGGAACTCGTGCAGCCCAGTGCATCATGGGAACTTGGTGCATTGTGGGAACTCGTGCAGCCCAGTGCATCATGGGAACTCGTGCAGCCCAGCGCACCATGGGAACTTGGTGCATTGTGGGAACTCGTGCAGCCCAGTGCATCATGGGAAATTGGTGCATCGTGGGAACTCGTGCAGCCCAGTGCATCGTGGGAACTCGTGCAGCCCAGTGCATCGTGGGAACTCGAGTAGCCCAGTGCATCGTGGGAACTCGAGTAGCCCAGTGCATCGTGGGAACGTGCAGCCCAGTGGAATGTGGGAACTCATGTGTGCAGCCCAGTGCATTGTGGGAACTTGGCAAACCCAGTGCATCATGGGAACCCGTGCAGCCCAGTGCATTATGGGAACCCGTGCAGCCCAGTGCATTTTGGGAACCCGTGCGTCGGTGCAGAGGAGACGAGGCTCAGTGCACCAGATGTCTATTTTCATATTTATTATATGACTGCAGAAAGAAGACTTTAGGACACTAGCATTTATTTATTACTACAGAAGTTAGAATGTGAATTTTCAGTATAAACAAGATCCAGGTTAATGTGAAAATGTTGAACACACACACACAAACACACACACAAACACACACACACACACACAAACACACACACACACACACACACAAACACACACACACACACACACACACACAAAGAGCTGCTTTGTTTGAATCAACCGTATTAATTGTGATGGTTCAATGGAGGGCTTGAAATATCAATAACTTCAGAACGATTTCAGAGAGTGTGTGTTCCATCGAGGGCATTGGTTTTGCACAAATGTGTGTGTTCTTCGTGTGTGAAGGTGCTTTTGTTTGAATTCGGCCATTATGGAGTGTAAAATATCCCGGGCCGCCTGTAACCGTAGCCTTCGGGTCAGTCCGACTGCTTCACTCTCGCTGGTGAACCACAAACCCGTCGTTCAAAGAGCTTTTACTGCAGACGGACTTCGGAGACGATATTACATATCAGACGAGGCGCTGATCCCGTCACATTCAGCCGGAAACCCGAGAGGTTTGGTGTTTCAGGAGATGATGATGATGATGATGATGATGATGATGATGTTTACATGCAGAAAGATATTCTCTCGTCTTCACTCTCATCTCAGAGCAGAAGCTGATGTGATGAACTACAGGAGAATCTAAAAATCACGAAACACCGTCAGCTGTCGGTCAGCGGCGGGTCTGAGGGGAATTTTAGGAATGTTGAAATCCGTGTTTTGGTGTTTCTCCGGGTGCCAAACAGGCCGGATGTCCCACAGAGAGAGAGAGAGAGAGAGGGGATTTTTTATACAAAATTTGAAATACTTTGCCCTAACTTCATAAAATTAGACAACAAAACACAATTTCAGCATACTAGCAGCAAGATATATTGATGCTTGTCACAAAAAGAGAGTCGACGACTAATCAGTGATGCGCTCACACTCACACTCACGCACACACACACACAAACAAACAAACACGCAAACACATACACACTTAATTCTAAATTGTTCACAGAATTTTGAAATGTTCATAAACATTTATATATATATACATAGAATGAATATACATAAATGTATATATATATATATATATGTGTGTTGTGTGTGTTGTGTGTGTTCTGTGTGTTGTGTGTGTTCTGTGTGTTGTGTGTCTTCTGTGTCTTCTGTGTGTTTTGTGTGTTCTGTGTTGTGTGTGTTCTATGTGTTCTGTGTGTTCTGTGTGTTGTGTGTGTTCTGTGTTCTATGTGTTCTGTGTGTTCTGTGTGTTGTGTGTGTGTTGTGTGTGTTCTGTGTGTTCTGTGTGTTGTGTGTGTTCTGTGTTCTATGTGTTCTGTGTGTTCTGTGTGTGTTGTGTGTGTTCTGTGTGTTGTGTGTGTTCTGTGTTCTATGTGTTCTGTGTGTTCTGTGTGTTGTGTGTGTGTTGTGTGTGTTCTGTGTGTTCTGTGTGTTCTGTGTGTTGTGTGTGTTCTGTGTTCTATGTGTTCTGTGTGTTCTGTGTGTGTTGTGTGTGTTCTGTGTGTTGTGTGTGTTCTATGTGTTCTGTGTGTTGTGTGTGTTCTGTGTGTTGTGTGTGTTCTGTGTGTTGTGTGTTCTGTGTGTTGTGTGTTCTGTGTGTTGTGTGTGTTCTGTGTGTTCTGTGTGTTGTGTGTTCTGTGTGTGTTGCGTGTGTTCTGTGTGTTCTGTGTGTTTTGTGTGAATGCACTGATTGTGGATCAGTAATGAATCAGTCTCACTCGTGCGCCGGGGTCTGGAGAGCTGGGCTTGACCGCGGCTCTGGCTCTGGCAAAGGATTATGGGTGATCTGTCCGTACCGCCCACAGGATCAGCGGCTCCAAACTCTTTCTCTTTTCCTCTCTTGTCTTTTCACTCCCGTCTTTCATCACCTGTTCACTGAACCCTGGATTTATGGCGTGCTGAAAAGAGAAATATATTCCCCGTCTCCAGCGCTGACGTCTGATTAATGTTTCCGCGCACGTCAACGTTGCATCATGAAAACAGACGTACAGTGTTCAGAAGAGATCAAGCTGTCTAAACCATTAGCCAAACAAACTGATCATGTAACAACATCTTCATCACTTCTCAGCGTAGCAGAGGTCACGTGTGCGGGTTTATTAAGCACGAACCTTTTCATAGTTCATAGAACTATTGGCGGATGTTGGCGTGTTTATTCGCACCGCAGGAACTAGGAACGATTTTAGTTCTAGGAACTCTTTTAGAGGAACAGCGCTATAGGAACTACATTGACGTCAGTGTTCGCTGATTGGCCGAACGCTCGTCAAACACCAGCAAACGCCATTTTTAAAAAGCAGTGTAAACACACAGATTATAGCCTATATATTTACTCCACAAACGAACTCTACGAACATGTAAAACAGAGATAGATGGAGCTCTCAATCTTTACGATGAGGAGAAAATCAATATACAACAGAAAATCAAACACACGACATACACTAATA
>JAULUF010000078.1:3540000-3560000 GCA_031834385.1 Semotilus atromaculatus | reverse complement strand
ATAATCGTGGTTCCACAGGTAAATTAGACCCCATCCACTCTTCAAGTACTGCCAGAATTTTACACCAGAATGGGTGAACTAAAGAACATTCCCAAATCATATGTAAATAAGTACCCTCTTCTTCATTACATTTCCAACACAGATTATTTCCAGCTATCCCCATCCTGTAAAGCCTAGATGGTGTATAATAATATCTATGTATTATTTTGTATTGAATGAATTTCCCCCTAACTTCCCGTATGTTCTTACCCACATTAGATAGTATGTACCGCCAGTCATCATCATTGATATCAATCCCCAAATCCTTCTGCCATATTGTTTTCAGGTTGTTACAGGAATCTGCAGTTACACTAAGCATTGATTTGTAACACATAGAAGCACTCTGAGCTGCACATGGCAACTCAAGATAAGCATAAACAGGGTTATTACTTGCATTAAATTTGTTCTTAACACAATGTCTAATCTGCAGATACTTCCAAAAGTTTCCTTGACCTCCAATATTGTATTTTTTCACCAATTCAGAATATGACATAAAAAGTCCGTTCTCATACAAATCGCCAATTACATTTACCCCCTTAAGCTTCCATTGTTTCCAAAACACCCCCGCTTTACCTATACAAATTTCAGGGTTATTCCACAATGATGCATATGACTGTTTATAATGTGATGTCCTGCTCACTTTATGAATTTTGCCCCAAACATGTCTTGAATGAATTGTCACTGGATTTGAGTCCCATTTAGCTCCAGAACATTGTGAAAGAATGCTAATGGGGTGAAATGGTGAGGCCAGTTTCTGTTCTATCTTGATCCAGTCCAGCTCAGAATCTGTTTCGCCCCAATGTTTAGCCAGTTTGGCCATTTCAAAAGCGATATTATACATCCTAACATCAGGTAGTCCAAGGCCCCCTTTATCTCTTGGGGAGGTTAACTTGCTCATCTTAATCCTCGGTCTTTTTCCTTCCCATAAAAAGTCCTTGATAATTTTGTCATATCTTTTAAAGATAGGGTCTGGAATGTTCACAGGGATCATCATGGATATATAATTGAACTGCGGAGCAATAACCATTTTAACAATATTTACTTTACCCCACAAAGAAAGTTTCAGCTGTTCCCATTTGTCCACATTATTTTTTATCTTTGACAGCAGTGGTTCATAATTCAACAACATTATATCCTCCACATTCTGTGTTAACTTAACCCCAAGGTACTTCATACCAATTGGGTCACTGTATGGGAATGACAAGTTCTAGATATTGGCATAGCTTCTGACTTATCCCAATTTATTTTGTATCCTGACACATTTGAATATAATTGGATAGTGCTCATTAATGGAGGTAAAGATTTGAGAGGATCACGAGATAGCAACAAAATATCATCCGCATACAACATTAACTTATGCTCTATCCCCTCCTCTACCCCCCTAACTCCCATAATGTTTGAGTTTGCCCTGATCATAATGGCTAAAGGCTCTAAGACTATTGTGAATAATAACGGGGACAATGGGCATCCTTGACGCGTGCCTCTTGAAACTGTAAAAAAAGAGGAAGTCATGCCATTTGTCATCACTGCCGCTCTAGGATTTTTATATAATAAACTAACCCAGGACCTAAAAGTATGTCCAAATCCAAAATTCGACAGGGCTGCGGCCAAAAAGCCCCACTCCACCCTGTCGAAAGCCTTTTCGGCGTCTAAGGATATAGCTGCGATCGGGGCATTTTCTGAAGAATTTAGCCACATCAGATGGATTAGCTTTCTCATATTATCGGCTGATGATCTTCCTTTAATGAAGCCCACTTGATCCTTATAAATTATGCTTGGTAGAACCTTTTCTAACCGTGACGCTAAAATTTTTGCCAACACCTTACAGTCCACATTAATAAGACTTACTGGCCTAAAATTAGCCGGATCTGCTAAATCCCTATCTTTTTTAGGTATCAGTGTTATCAATGCTTCCATGAAAGTACTAGGCAATACTTCAGCTTCAAATGCTTCTATATAGACATCTGTTAGTATTGGGGCCACTATGTCAGCATACTTTCTATAATATTCAGCTGGAAACCCGTCCATCCCTGGCGATTTGCCAGATTTCAAGGAAGTTATTGCCGCTTTAACCTCCTCTTGTGTAATGGGAAGGTCTAGAGATTCGGATTGCAATACATCTAATTTAGGTAACTCCATGTTAGAAAAAATTTGTTTTTTTTTTCTTCATCCAGACTACCTGAAGATGTATATAGATGTTTATAAAAATTCTGAAAAACCTTGTTTATATCTTTTGTCAGTGATACCATAGAATCTCCTTTCTTAATTGCCGGAATAATGTTAGCGGCGTTTTGTTGTTTTAATTGTCTGGACAGGAGCTTGCCTGCTTTTTCACCTCCTTCATAAAACCTTGTCCTTAGTCTAAATAGAGCATATTCTGCTTTTTTATTATATATCTCGTGTAATTGGAATTTGTATTTACAAATATCCTGATATAAATCATTAGAGTAATGTCTAGCCAATTCCTTCTCCAGTGTACAAATTGTTGCTTCCAAGTTCTTAACCAAATCTCTTCCTTCCTTTTTCTTTCTGGCTGCCTGTGCAATCAATTTCCCTCTAATGTATGCTTTTGAGGCCTCCCATACAGATGCCAACTTATCAGTGCTTCCTATATTCAATTCAAAGGAGGAAGTCAGATCATCAGCCAACAATGAGCTAAACTCCTCATCTTGTAATAATGCAGTATTTAAACGCCATCTTCCCTTTCTACCAGTTTCTGTATTTAGAGCTATACCCAATTCCACAGTTGCATGGTCTGATAATACTATTGCTCCAATTTTACAGTCTACTACCTGATCAGTGATAGAGTTTGAAAGCAAGAAAAAATCAATCCTAGAGTGAGATTTGTGACAATGAGAAAAAAAAGTATATTCTCTTTCTGTTGGATTTACCAAGCGCCATATGTCAGTCAATCCAATATCCTCTGTTAACAAATGAAGGGCAGCCCTATCCCGTGGTATTGAGGGTCCCTGATATTTACTCTTATCCAGAACCCCATCCATAACCTGATTAAAGTCCCCAGCCAAAATGATGTGCCCCTCTCTGTCACCAAGGATCTTGTTTAGCTTATTAATAAACCCAGGATCTGTCTTATTCGGGGCATATACATTGCATAATATCACTTTAACTCCATTAATGAGGCTTTCTATACATATAATCCTCCCAACATCATCTTTAGTTTCCGTTAGCATTACAAAGTTCAGTTTCTTATTTATTAGTATCATAACCCCATTCTGTTTGCTTGTAAATGATGAATGAAATACATGTCCCACCCAGTCTCTTTTGAATTTGAGCGCTTCATTATCTGTTGCATGACTTTCCTGCACAAAAGCCACATCCACTTGTTTATGTTTGAGATATGTCAGGACCTTTTTTCTTTTAATAGGACTTCCACATCCGTTAATATTCCATGTTATAAACCTGATGTGACTACCCATGTATAATAAAAAAATTTAAGTCGCACAGTATCGTGCGCGTAACCAGATGCGTTGAGCGACTGCCCACTATTGGGGAATGGCGTACAAAACTGTGATGCACATTTATTCAAATTTAACAACCTGCCGTTGAACATTTCAAACACCAAAACTATTTTCTGAAAAAACCCTACAACTAACTTAATATCAGAAAAAATCAAAACAAAAAACAACACAAAAAGAACGGTCATACCAAACATTGAGGACCGTCTTCGTTCAAACACCTCGAGATTACGGTCCGTGGAGTGCCGAATCAGCTATCCAGCCTCTCTTTAGCTGACAAAACTGCTCCGAGACAGCACAGTTAAACTACTCATCTGCCCACATGCTGCCCTTGACCCATATGCTCCACTTTAGCGATCTTGCAAAGAATATTTGGTCCCGACTCCCGTCACTCTTTTGCCCCGCAACGCTCTTTGATGAACTGCTCTACATCCATACTCGATGTAAACACCATATTCTTTCCTTGCCATGTGAAACGGAGTGAGGCTGGATATGCAAGCGTATATTTCACGTTGACGCTTCTCAGCATCCTCCGCGAAGCGGTGAAATCCCTCCGTTTTCTGGCCAGCTCTCTTGACATGTCAGGGAAAAATGAAATCCTGCATCCTTCCCATTCCGTCATTCCTTTTTCCTTGGCCGCTTGTAATACTTTCTCCTTGGCTGACGAACGCAGAAACTCAAAATTGCTCTTGGTGGTTGATCAGCACTGGGCCTGGGTGCGAGACCGCGATGCGCCCTCTCAATTTCAAACTCTCCATCCGGATCAATACCCAGTCCCTCAGATAGGATTTTACACACGCACTTGATCAATCCACCTGCTTCCAGCCCTTCTTTCAGACCGATCATCCTTACGTTGTTGCGGCGGCTCCTGTTTTCTAAATCCTCAATACGATTCCACATAACTTCCAGGCGTTTATCATGTCGTTCGCCGTCACCGACGAGCTTCGAGGTGACGTCTTCCATATTGGAGATGCGGCCCTCCGCTTCGTCAAGCCTTTCTTGGATTGCATTCACCGAATTTTTAAGGTCAGTGACAACCTCTTTTATTGATGACACGTCCGTCGCTACCACTTGTAAGGTAGTTTTCATTTTACTTATTTCGGATAATAAGTTTTCCATCTTTAAACCTTGGTCTGTGGGCTGGGTTGATGGCGACTCGTGTGACGGCGAGGTCTGTCTGGTCGTCATGCGGCTCGTCGTTGTCCCCTTAAAATACTTCGATGTAGAGGTCGACATTTGCGATCTACAGCACTCTTTTGTTCTCCAAGTATTTACTCTTACCAAGGACACTAGCTTTCATAAAAACGTGAAGTGAATTATGCTCGAATAAATTGAAAATATTGGTGGGCCTATGGAGCTACACCACTATGCTGCCATCTTCCTCGGCGGTCCCACGTGACTCCTCCGATTATTTTTGATTTTATTAATTCAATTATTAAATTTTTTGGTATTGTTGTTATGTTGTTATTATTATAAATATATTATTTTTATTTGATTAAATTATGTATTATTAGTTTTGTTTATTATATTTATATATTAATTTATCAATTATATTTTTTATTATATTATTGTTGTTGTTGGTATTTATTATTATTATTATTGTTGTGTTAATATTATTACTATTATTATTATTATTATATATATTTTTTTTTAATGTATTATCATACATAGAAAGTAGACGGTAATAAAGTTATTAGCGTATACGTGTGTTTGATGTCCAGTGTTGCTGAGCAGAAATACATAATCATGTTTCTCTCGGTCTCTTCAAAGTTGTTGATTTTCTCCTCATCGTAAAGATTGAGAGCTCCATCTATCTCTGTTTTACATGTTCGTAGAGTTAGTTTGTGGAGTAAATATATAGGCTATAATCTGTGTGTTTACACCGCTTTTTAAAAATGGCGTTTGCTGGTGTTTGACGAGCGTTCGGCCAATCAGCGAACACTGACGTCACTGTAGTTCCTATAGCGCTGTTAGAGCGACTCTGAAGGAGGAGTAAATTAGTTCCTCTAAAAGAGTTCCTAGAACTAAAATCGTTCCTAGTTCCTGCGGTGCGAACAAACACGCCAACATCCGCCAATAGTTGAACTATGAAAAGGTTCCTCCGCTGCGAAAGCTCCTTTAGTTGACATGTAGTTGTAAAGTTACTTATAGTCAACCAAACATCAAAATAAAGTGTTAAGGCCATTGCACACTGAGTCCGAAATTTTCGTATGCGGTTTTTCGTATTCGTGATTCGGTGGCTCTGAATTGTCAAAACACCAGCAAAAAACGCAGAAAATCGAACCTGATAAAAAAAAATTTTATGACGGACGAAAGTTTCCGAGGCAGTGTGCAAGCGTGATTGACATAACATGAGGTCGTATTTATTTTGTAACGTGCGAAAATTTAAGTGTGCAATGGCCTTTAGTATAGTTTCTCCTCATCCCTGATGTGTCTCTGTTTAGATGATCTACCAGCAACCCAATCCAGGCGTTCATTACGAGTTCCTCATGCCGTCAGAGAACACCGGCGAGGCTCAGCGTCTGCGAGAGAGCCTGGACGGTGAGTCGACCCACGCTTTCTATTGCCTTTTATTCCCTATTATGCATTGCCCATGTGACAGCATGCTGTTTACTGTCTCTGTTGCTCCTCAGTCAATGTTGTGAACGGTCAGACGGGTTCTGATGCGAACGGCCGGTCGACCCTGGAGGGTCACGAGGGGTCAGGGGTCAAGTATCCCCCCCCAATCCCAGATAATCAGCTTCCCGAAGCTCCGCCTCCAAACCGAGTGCGAGAGTATAACTGGAAGCTCAGCGGCTTCACAGACTGCAGCGCCTCCTGTGGCAGAGGTCAGAAACACACTGTTAAGTGATTCATTCAATGAATCAGCAGAAAAATATATATTTTTTTTTATTTTTTAAAAGGTTTTAAGGGGGGCGCAACCAAAAAAAGTTTGAGAACCACTGGTCTACATTAATCCAGATACATTTGAAAACTGCGTTTTCATTTAAAAACGCTCTGTCTCCACTCTAGCGTTTTCAGGCGTTTTCGTTTAAAAAACACTCTCTGTCCACTCTAGCGTTTTCAGGCGTTTTCGTTTAAAAACGCTTTCTGTCCACTCTAGCGTTTTCAGGCATTTTCGTGTAAAAAACACTCTCTGTCCACTCTAGCGTTTTCAGGTGTTTTCGTTTAAAAACGCTCTCTGTCCACTCTAGCGTTTTCAGGCATTTTCGTGTAAAAAACACTCTCTGTCCACTCTAGCGTTTTCAGGCGTTTTCGTTTAAAAACGCTTTCTGTCCACTCTAGCGTTTTCAGGCATTTTCGTGTAAAAAACACTCTCTGTCCACTCTAGCGTTTTCAGGTGTTTTCATTTAAAAACGCTCTCTGTCCACTCTAGCGTTTTCAGGCGTTTTCGTTTAAAAAACACTCTCTGTCCACTCTAGCGTTTTCAGGCGTTTTCGTTTAAAAAACACTCTCTGTCCACTCTAGCGTTTTCAGGCGTTTTCGTTTAAAAAACACTCTCTGTCCACTCTAGCGTTTTCAGGCGTTTTCATTTAAAAACGCTTTCTGTCCACTCTAGCGTTTTCAGGCGTTTTCGTTTAAAAACGCTTTCTGTCCACTCTAGCGTTTTCAGGCGTTTTCATTTAAAAGCGCTTTCTGTCCACTCTAGCGTTTTCAGGCGTTTTCGTTTAAAAACGCTTTCTGTCCACTCTAGCGTTTTCAGGCGTTTTCATTTAAAAGCGCTTTCTGTCCACTCTAGCGTTTTCAGGCGTTTTCGTGTAAAAAACACTCTCTGTCCACTCTAGCGTTTTCAGGCGTTTTCGTTTAAAAAACGCTCTCTGTCCACTCTAGCGTTTTCAGGCATTTTCGTGTAAAAAACACTCTCTGTCCACTCTAGCGTTTTCAGGCGTTTTCGTTTTAAAAAACACTCTGTCCACTCTAGCGTTTTCAGGCGTTTTCGTTTAAAAAACACTCTCTGTCCACTCTAGCGTTTTCAGGTGTTTTCGTTTAAAAACGCTCTCCGTCCACGCTAGCGTTTTCAGGCGGTTTAGTTTAAAAAACGCTCTCTGTCCACTCTAGCGTTTTCAGGCGTTTTCGTTTAAAAACGCTCTCCGTCCACGCTAGCGTTTTCAGGCGTTTTCGTTTAAAAAACGCTCTCTGTCCACTCTAGCGTTTTCAGGCATTTTCGTGTAAAAAACACTCTCTGTCCACTCTAGCGTTTTCAGGCGTTTTCGTTTTAAAAAACACTCTGTCCACTCTAGCGTTTTCAGGCGTTTTCGTTTAAAAAACACTCTCTGTCCACTCTAGCGTTTTCAGGTGTTTTCGTTTAAAAACGCTCTCCGTCCACGCTAGCGTTTTCAGGCGGTTTAGTTTAAAAAACGCTCTCTGTCCACTCTAGCGTTTTCAGGTGTTTTCGTTTAAAAACGCTTTCTGTCCACTCTAGCGTTTTCAGGCGTTTTCGTGTAAAAAACGCTCTCTGTCCACTCTAGCGTTTTCAGGCGTTTTCGTTTAAAAACGCTCTCTGTCCACTCTAGCGTTTTCAGGCGTTTTCGTTTAAAAACGCTCTCTGTCCACTCTAGCGTTTTCAGGCGTTTTCATTTAAAAACGCTTTCTGTCCACTCTAGCGTTTTCAGGCGTTTTCGTTTAAAAACGCTTTCTGTCCACTCTAGCGTTTTCAGGCGTTTTCATTTAAAAACACTTTCTGTCCACTCTAGCGTTTTCAGGCATTTTCATGTAAAAAACACTCTGGCTGCGTCCGAAATCGCGTACTATGTGAGTAGGTACTACATTTAAATAAGAACGTACTTCGCGACCGTTAAAAAAGTACGTTCTATATAGTATGAATACGGGTAGTATGAATGAATCCGGACGTACTACATGCGCCATGTTGTTGTCGCGTGACATACGCTTTCATAACAGTGCGAAAATTTAAAGAGCCCATTCCACTGACTGCACCAACTTCGCGCTGTTTTTAGTTCTGCTTTCTGTTTTCATCTGCGTTTTTACGTCGTCCGAGCCGACAATCAAGAGGGGGCGTCGGTCAGCTGCTCGCAGATCACGCCTTTTGTGGAGTTTCTCAAATAACATTTATTTACCTAATACATTTTACCTCATAAAACACACACACAACCCCTATGAACAATGCCAGATGTTGATTTTTGGCAAGGAAAAAGCCATTTATTTGCTTGTGATATTACCATCGATAAATAAACATGAATGAATCAATAGATATACGTATGTGTGTCTGTGTTTATCTCTACACCCCGTAGCTAACGTTACAGCCGCGTCTCCGGTTTCCGCCATTTTCAAATATAACGACAACAACTCCTCTCCCGTGGCATCATGGGATAGTAAAGTGTCCATCGTATGCGCACTTCAGAATCTCGCCGGAAGTAGTAGGTCATCCGGGGACTTTTCGCCTACTGTTTTTCGAATTCTATGATTTCGGACATACTACTCCGCTCGCGTACTGTTTTTCGCATACTATATAGTAGGGAAGTATGCGATTTCGGACGCAGCCTCTCTGTCCACTCTAGCGTTTTCAGGCGTTTTCGTTTTAAAAAACGCTCTCTGTCCACTCTAGCGTTTTCAGGCGTTTTCGTTTTAAAAAACACTCTCTGTCCACTCTAGCGTTTTCAGGTGTTTTCGTTTAAAAACGCTTTCTGTCCACTCTAGCGTTTTCAGGCGTTTTCGTTTAAAAACGCTCTCCGTCCACTCTAGCGTTTTCAGGCGGTTTAGTTTAAAAAACGCTCTCTGTCCACTCTAGCGTTTTCAGGCGGTTTAGTTTAAAAAACGCTCTCCGTCCACTCTAGTGTTTTCAGGTGTTTTCGTTTAAAAACGCTTTCTGTCCACTCTAGCATTTTCAGGCGTTTTCGTTTAAAAACGCTCTCCGTCCACTCTAGCGTTTTCAGGCGGTTTAGTTTAAAAAACGCTCTCCGTCCACTCTAGTGTTTTCAGGTGTTTTCGTTTAAAAACGCTTTCTGTCCACTCTAGCATTTTCAGGCGTTTTCGTTTAAAAACGCTCTCCGTCCACTCTAGCGTTTTCAGGCGTTTTCGTTTAAAAACGCTCTCCGTCCACTCTAGCGTTTTCAGGCGGTTTAGTTTAAAAACGCTTTCTGTCCACTCTAGCGTTTTCAGGCGTTTTCGTTTAAAAACGCTCTCCGTCCACTCTAGCGTTTTCAGGCGGTTTAGTTTAAAAAACGCTCTCTGTCCACTCTAGCGTTTTCAGGTGTTTTCGTTTAAAAACGCTCTCCGTCCACTCTAGCGTTTTCAGGCGGTTTAGTTTAAAAAACGCTCTCCGTCCACTCTAGCATTTTCAGGCGTTTTCGTTTAAAAACGCTCTCCGTCCACTCTAGCGTTTTCAGGCGGTTTAGTTTAAAAACGCTTTCTGTCCACTCTAGCGTTTTCAGGCGTTTTCGTTTAAAAACGCTCTCCGTCCACTCTAGCGTTTTCAGGCGGTTTAGTTTAAAAAACGCTCTCTGTCCACTCTAGCGTTTTCAGGTGTTTTCGTTTAAAAACGCTCTCCGTCCACTCTAGCGTTTTCAGGCGGTTTAGTTTAAAAAACGCTCTCTGTCCATTCTAGCGTTTTCAGGTGTTTTCGTTTAAAAACGCTCTCTGTCCACTCTAGCGTTTTCAGGTGTTTTCGTTTAAAAACGCTCTCTGTCCACTCTAGCGTTTTCAGGCATTTTCGTGTAAAAAACACTCTCTGTCCACTCTAGCGTTTTCAGGCGTTTTCGTGTAAAAAACACTCTCTGTCCACTCTAGAGTTTTCAGGCGTTTTCGTTTTAAAAAACGCTCTCTGTCCACTCTAGCGTTTTCAGGTGTTTTCGTTTAAAAACGCTCTCCGTCCACTCTAGCGTTTTCAGGCGTTTTCGCTTAAAAACGCTCTCTGTCCACTGTAGCGTTTTCAGGTGTTTTCGTTTAAAAACGCTCTCTGTCCACTCTAGCGTTTTCAGGCGTTTTCGTTTTAAAAAACGCTCTCTGTCCACTCTAGCGTTTTCAGGTGTTTTCGTTTAAAAACGCTTTCTGTCCACTCTAGCGTTTTCAGGCGTTTTCGTTTAAAAACGCTCTCCGTCCACTCTAGCGTTTTCAGGTGTTTTCGTTAAAAAAAACGCTCTCTGTCCACTCTAGCGTTTTCAGGTGTTTTCGTTTAAAAATGCTCTCTGTCCACTCTAGCGTTTTCAGGTGTTTTCGTGTAAAAAACACTCTCTGTCCACTCTAGCGTTTTCCTCAGGCATTTTCGTGTAAAAAACACTCTCTGTCCACTCTAGCGTTTTCAGGCATTTTCGTGTAAAAAACACTCTCTGTCCACTCTAGCGTTTTCAGGTGTTTTCGTTTAAAAACGCTTTCTGTCCACTCTAGCGTTTTCAGGCGTTTTCGTTTAAAAATGCTCTCCGTCCACTCTAGCGTTTTCAGGTGTTTTCGTTTAAAAAACACTCTCCGTCCACTCTAGCGTTTTCAGGTGTTTTCGTTTAAAAAACACTCTCTGTCCACTCTAGCGTTTTCAGGTGTTTTCGTTTAAAAAACACTCTCTGTCCACTCTAGCGTTTTCAGGCATTTTCATTTAAAAATGCTCTCTGTCCACTCTAGCGTTTTCAGGCGTTTTCATTTAAAAACGCTCTCTGTCCACTCTAGCGTTTTCAGGCGTTTTCGTTTAAAAAACGCTCTCTGTCCACTCTAGCGTTTTCTGGCGTTTTCATTTAAAAACGCTCTCTGTCCACTCTAGCGTTTTCTGGCGTTTTCGTTTAAAAACGCTCTCTGTCCACTCTAGCGTTTTCAGGCGATTTCGTTTAAAAACGGTCTCTGTCCACTCTAGTGTTTTCAGGCATTTTCGTTTAAAAAACGCTCTCTGTCCACTCTAGCGTTTTCTGGCGTTTTCGTTTAAAAACGCTCTGTGTCCACTCTAGCGTTTTCAGGCATTTTCGTTTAAAAAACGCTCTCTGTCCACTCTAGCGTTTTCTGGCGATTTCGTTTAAAAACGCTCTCCGTCCACTCTAGCGTTTTCAGGCATTTTCGTTTAAAAAACGCTCTCTGTCCACTCTAGCGTTTTCTGGCGTTTTCGTTTAAAAACGCTCTCTGTCCACTCTAGCGTTTTCAGGCGATTTCATTTAAAAACGCTCTCTGTCCACTCTAGCGTTTTCAGGCGTTTTCGTTTAAAAAACGCTCTCTGTCCACTCTAGCGTTTTCTGGCGTTTTTGTTTAAAAACGCTCTCTGTCCACTCTAGCGTTTTCAGGCGATTTCGTTTAAAAACGCTCTCTGCCAACTCTAGCGTTTTCGTTTAAAAACGCTCTCTGTCCACTCTAGCGTTTTCAGGCGATTTCGTTTAAAAACGCTCTCTGCCAACTCTAGCGTTTTCGTTTAAAAACGCTCTCTGTCCACTCTAGCGTTTTCAGGCAATTTCATTTAAAAACGCTCTCTGTCCACTCTAGCGTTTTCAGGCGTTTTCGTTTAAAAAACGCTCTCTGTCCACTCTAGCGTTTTCAGGCGTTTTCGTTTAAAAAACGCTCTCTGTCCACTCTAGCGTTTTCAGGCGTTTTCGTTTAAAAACGCTCTCTGTCCACTCTAGCGTTTTCTGGCGTTTTCGTTTAAAAACGCTCTCTGTCCACTCTAGCGTTTTCTGGCGTTTTCGTTTAAAAACGCTCTCTGTCCACTCTAGCGTTTTCTGGCGTTTTCGTTTAAAAACGCTCTCTGTCCACTCTAGCGTTTTCTGGCGTTTTCGTTTAAAAACGCTCTCTGTCCACTCTAGCGTTTTCAGGCGTTTTCGTTTAAAAACACTCTCTGTCCACTCTAGCGTTTTCAGGCGTTTTCGTTTAAAAACGCTCTCCATCCACTCTAGCGTTTTCAGGCGTTTCAGTGTGGATGAGATACTTTTGGGAAAACGCCTGAAAACGATAAATTCACCTTTACAGCGAATGCGTAAACCCTCACAAAAGCTCACTGAGATGATACAGACGCAAAAATAAATAATAAAGTTATCACGCAATTCTTCTGACAGGGTAATTTTATTTACCATAATATCTCAGCATTTATGAACCAGGGCGCTCTCACTATATCATTATATGTTTGGTGCTCTCATGTTTAGCAAATGTGAGTACATTTTCTGTCATCTTTGCAGAACTGTGATATGAAGAGCAAAGTAACATATTTTAGTAACAGTGTGAAAGTGAATCGCACATATAAAGCACTATACCAGTATAAACATGAATATCTTAACTGTTGCATATTTTTATTATTTTATTTATTTAAATATTGTTTTATTATTTTTATTATTATTATATTATCATCTTTTGTACTATTACTGTTTAATTAACAGGTTAAAATAAAACTAAGGCAGGTTGTTTTGGGTTGGTTGGGGAGGGATTGAAAATGTAAAAAATACAATCTCTGTACAAACAATAGCATTTGTCTTTAAAAGAAATAAAATAAAACATGAATATCTATTGGTACAATATGCGTCCCATGACTAAACTTACGTCATCGCTTTTAAATACCTCCGTTTTGACAGTCCACACTAAAACACCAAAACAGTGTTTTCAAGTGTATCCACTCTGGAGAGCATTTTCAAAAAGCAATTTTCATTAATAAAAACGCCGTCTCACTGCGGACTGAAGGCCAAAACAGAGAGAAAAGGATGTTTCCAAACGAAGACTTATTAGTGTGGACAAGGCCTAAAGAAGAAAATCTGGGCTTGTTTTGTAATGCGTTTGACGCTGGATTTGTGCAACCCGAGTGTGTTCCTGGTTTGCAGGCAGCAGGTACACAGTGTTCGTCTGCGTTCACCGGGTCACTCACACACACGTGCCGATCGGTCTGTGCGACGGCAACACCAAACCCAGCGCTCAGGAGGAGCCGTGCAACGTCCAGCCCTGTCCTGCTTTGTGAGTCTTTTCTTCTATGTGTGTTTCTTCAAGTGTAGTTTAGCTCCAGGTAGTGTTCTAGTGATGCAAAAGAATTGACAATCTGGGCCGGATTTGAAGAACCTTACAGTGAATGGTGTTGTGTGACCGTCGTCTGTGGCTTATACTGACATCCAGTGGTGTAAACGCAGCATTGAGTCTAGTGTGGTCATACAGATATCGACAGTGCTGTCACAGAGTCACAGCTGGCCATGATGATGATGTAGAACCATGATACGAGTCATCCTCTGCGTTTACATCTAGATGCAGTATATTGTGTTTATAGTGTTGTCTAGAACAATATCAGTGCTGCAGGGACTCAAAAACTATGGAGAGATCAAGACAATTAAGAGATTTAAATATTGTTGTTTTTGTTCCATTAAGATATTTAAATATATTTTAAGTTTTGTTCGCTTTATAGATTTAAATATTGTCGGTTTTGTTTCATTTAGAGATTTAAATAATGTTGATTTTGTTCCATTTAGAGATTTAAATATTGTGTTATGTTATATAGTGAATATAATCCGTTTGTCTTCAGACATCACTACATTCAGTAATGACGAGCTCTTGCAGATCATTTCTGACTGACTGTGTGTGTGTGTGTGTGTGCGTGTGTGTGTGCGTGCGTGTGTGTGTGTGTGTGTGTGCGTGTGTGTGTGCAGCTGGGACATCGGCGAGTGGTCGGAGTGCAGTAAGTCGTGTGGTTTGGGTCTCCAGCATCGCCAGGTCTTGTGTCGTCAGGTGTACGCCAACCGCACGCTGAACACACACGCCAGCCGATGCCACACGGAGCGGCCCGAGACCAGCGGCACCTGCCAGCTGAAGATCTGCAGCGAGTGGCAGATCCGCTCGGACTGGAGTCCCGTGAGTGACAGCTGTCAGTCACAGCCCCTCCGCCCGCTGATTGGCCACACACGTGAGGACTCTGAGCGACAGCCTATCAGCGGGGGCGGTGGGCAGAGCTTTGGACTCGTTTGGGTTTGATAACTGCAATAAAACACTAGTCAAGTCAAGTCACCTTTATTTATATAGTGCTTTTTACAATACAGAGTGTTTCAAAGACGCTTTACAGAGATAACAGGAAAATAATGCAACAAAGTTTGTTTCTTGAAGAAATAGCATCAAAGTCCAGCTTAAGTACGTTCAATGATGGTTCAATCAAAGTTATTAATTTAGTTCATTTATATATATATATATATACAGCCGCTCTGGAGAAAACCGTGATGTCATCGTCCAGCTCAGTTCAGTTCTCATATAATGCTGTCATGCAGGAGATCAATAATATTGTTGAATATTAAATTAAATGTCACCAACTAAGCAAGACAAAGGCGAAAAAAGGACAAAGGCGGAAAGAAAAGTCTGATTAGTTGGGTACAAGTCAAACTAAAAACATACACACATGCTTTACTGTGGCAGTTCCAAATTTCAAACATGAGGTAGAAGCATAGACTGTATAAAAATATGGACGTAGTGTCCGAGACGTCAGGTTTCAGAAGAGCATTTTTAAAGCCCAAAGTGGGCAGAGCCGGCCGTCGCCATCTTGACTGCGGCACTCGCGGATAAACGCAAATGTGCAGCGAGGCGTATTAGCTGAGGGTGACGCTAACAGACATCAGACTAGTAGTGACATCAGCAGAAATCCACCTGTCACTCAAGTGGCCACGCCCTTAATTATCCACAACTTTAAGGCTTAAAAAAAAAATCATCAGACGCCCTCACAGTCGCCATGAAGGGCATAATTAGCAATATAGACCTAAACATCTTTTTGTACCAGGCCGTAAACATGTTTATTTCTGCTGTAATTAGTATCTGTGCATTAGTGTGTGTGTGTGTGTGTGTGTGTTGACAGTGTTCTGTACCCTGTGGCGTGGGTCAGAGGTCACGTGAGGTGCACTGTGTCAGTAATGTTGGTGATACCGTGGCAGACGACGAGTGCAACATGAAACTGCGTCCCAGTGACGTGGAGAACTGTGACGCGGGTCCGTGTTCGAAGAGCTGGTTCTTCAGCGAGTGGAGCGCTCAGGTGAGTCACGCTTGACTGGTTTCTGCTAGCGCTGCTGCACGAGTAATCACAATTTACATGTAATTGCTACATGCTACAAAAATTGCAAATGCTGTGATTATTAGTTACGTGCAGCTTGTCAGTGAAGCACGGCTCAGTAAACGCTGCTCACTCTGAAAGCACTGAGTTTGAGTCGCTTATAACATGCATTTGAAAAAGCAACACACGTCAAACATCTTTCCAAACATGAGACGCATTTATGAACCTCTTGTCCAACAAAAGACATTTAATAACACGCATTTACTCGGTTCTTCGGTTTATTCAGACACAGAGAGTGTGATGCTCATAGGGATTTCCTGGAATGACGTGTGTTATTGTACTGTGGGGATATTTGGGGTGTGTGTGTGTGTGTGTGTGTGTGTGTGTGTGAGACGCCCTCTGGTGTTCAGAGGGATATGTGGTGTGTGTGTGTGTGTGTGTGTGTGAGATGCCTTCTGGTGTTCAGAGGGATATGTGGTGTATTCTCTGTGTGTGTGTGTGTGTGTGTGTGTGTGAGAGACGCCCTCTGGTTTTCAGAGGGATATGTGGTGTATTCTCTGTGTGTGTGTATTCTTTGTGTGTGTGTGTGTGTGTGTGTGTGTGTGTGTGTGTGTGTGTGTGTGTGAGTCGCCCTCTGGTGTTCAGATGGAGGAGTATTTACTACCGATAACCGATCACTGACAAACTGCGCATAAAAATATCGCAGCCTTTGCCAAATCACGTGCGGTTTTATTGCGATTAATTGTGCAGTCCTAGTTTCTGATCAGGTGTGTGTGGCCGCACTGTGTGTGTGTTCGGCAGTGCTCTGCGGACTGTGGCGTGGGTCTGCGGACTCGTAGTGTTGTGTGTCTCAGCGATCACACCAGCGCTCTGCCGCTGGAGGGCTGCGGGTCCGAGCGGCCGGTCGAGACTCAGTCCTGCAACAGCGGCCCCTGCGAGAGCCACACCGAGTGGGTCACCGGGCCCTGGACTCAGGTACGGCCCTCAGGATAACCCTGTGCTGATCAGGGCCCTAGACTGATGGTGCATTGGTCTAGTGTTGTTGTGTTCATCAGCGGTGTGTGTGTGTGTGTGTGTGTGTGTCAGTGCTCAGCGGAGTGTGGCGTGGGCAGTCAGCACAGGACAGTGGTGTGTCTGATGAGATCAGACGAGGGTTTCTCGGTGATGCCGGCGTTCGAGTGTTCGTCTCTGGAGCGACCGATCAGCCAGAAGAACTGCTTCATCAAAACCTGCGCAGCAAAGTGGTTCCACACCGACTGGAGCGAGGTGAGACACACACACACACATACACTGAGACACACACACACATACACTGAGACACACACACACACACACACACATACACTGAGACACACACACACACACACACATACACACACACACATATACACACACACATACACTGAGACACACACACACATACATACACATACACTGAGACACACACACACACATACACACACACACACACACACACACACACATACACA
This sequence comes from Semotilus atromaculatus, assembly GCA_031834385.1. Lineage (NCBI taxonomy): Eukaryota > Metazoa > Chordata > Actinopteri > Cypriniformes > Leuciscidae > Semotilus > Semotilus atromaculatus. The sequence continues at coordinate 3,543,078 of JAULUF010000078.1, read as the reverse complement.
TACACACACATACACTGAGACACACACACACACATACACTGAGACACACACACACACATACACTGTGTCATACACTGTTTCACACACATACACTGAGAAACACACACACATCCACTGAGACACACACACACTCATACACTGTGTCATACACTGTTTCACACACATACACTGAGAAACACACACACATCCACTGAGACACACACACACACTCACTCATCATCAGTTAAAGGAAAACACACTAACTGAGAATCCAGCAATGTGACTGTGGTTTTCCTGAGTTTGAGTTTATTTTACATAAAAAGTAGCAATACAACATTGTTACAACTTATTTGTCAAGGATAACACAATAAAGTTGCATGTCAAACCATGCACAAAAATAACTATCACAACAAAAAACACATATCCATATCTATTAAGCCATCCTATTAAAAACAATCTCTTCACTCTTTTACTAAAACCAACATTTTCTGTTAAAACCTCAATGTCCAATGCAACTTATTCCACTGTTGTCACATGTATATCCAAGCGTCCTATTACCATACATGACTTACACTTACAAAGATTCAAATCCATAATACTTTGTCGTCTAGCATAGTGTCCATCTCTTACATTAACCCAAGAGAAATATGAGTTAAATTATATTATCCTGTTGTTCTGTGCGTAATGTTTGCATGTGTCCAGTGCTCTAAGTCCTGTGAGTCCGGCTACCGAGTGCGAGAGGTGCGCTGTCTCTCTGATCACATGACCAGCAGTCGCTCTGATGATCACATGACCAGCAGTCGCTCTGATGATCACATGACCAGCAGTCGCTCTGATGATCACATGACCAGCAGTGACCGCTGTGAGCAAACACTGAAGCCACACGAGAGGGAGGAGTGTAACCCTGAGCCTTGCCTTCCTCTGATTGGTCAGTTCCTTCGTGAATATATGAAGTGGCATGTTCATGTTACATTTACCCAAAATCAAAAGAAAGAAACACTATTTTGCATATAGAACATAAAAAAAGTATTTAAATACATATATTTAAATAAAAAATATATAATTATTATAAATGTTTTTTTTTGCTGTGACCTGAACATGATTTTGTGAGATTCACCATAGTATCTGTTTAATTTCTGTTTTCCAGATGAAAAGTGTCGTATATAAAACACATCTGTATTTTGCATGTAGAAAATTCAAGTATATATATATATATATAATTATTAATATATATATATTAACTGTATTTTGTATCTAAAAAATGTCAAGATATATATATAATTATAAATTCACTATTATGCATGTAAAAATGTTATATATATTAATATACAATTATTATTATTATGTAATATTATGTATATGAACTGTATTTTGCATCTAAAAAAATTAAGAAAAAAATAGAGAGAGAAAATATTATATATAATTATATATTTATAAACTATTTTGTATGTAGAAAATTTAAATATATAATATATATAGACATTAACTGTATTTTGCATATATATATATATATATATATATATATAAATAAAACAATATTATATATATATATTTGTTTTTAAATAAATAAATAAATAAAAATGATGTGTGTATGTATGGTAATATATATATAAACTGTATTTTGCATGTAGAAATTTTAAATAAATAAATACATATATATATATATATATATATATATATACACACACTCACCTAAAGGATTATTAGGAACACCATACTAATACTGTGTTTGACCCCCTTTCGCCTTCAGAACTGCCTTAATTCTACGTGGTATTGATTCAACAAGGTGCTGAAAGCATTCTTTAGAAATGTTGGCCCATATTGATAGGATAGCATCTTGCAGTTGATGGAGATTTGTGGGATGCACATCCAGGGCACGAAGCTCCCGTTCCACCACATCCCAAAGATGCTCTATTGGGTTGAGATCTGGTGACTGTGGGGGCCATTTTAGTACAGTGAACTCATTGTCATGTTCAAGAAACCAATTTGAAATGATTTGAGCTTTGTGACATTGTGCATTATCCTGCTGGAAGTAGCCATCAGAGGATGGGTACATGGTGGCCATAAAGGGATGGACATGGTCAGAAACAATGCTCAGGTAGGCCGTGGCATTTAAACAATGCCCAATTGGCACTAAGGGGCCTAAAGTGTGCCAAGAAAACATCCCCCACACCATTACACCACCACCACCAGCCTGCACAGTGGTAACAAGGCATGATGGATCCATGTTCTCATTCTGTTTACGCCAAATTCTGACTCTACCATCTGAATGTCTCAACAGAAATCGAGACTCATCAGACCAGGCAACATTTGTCCAGTCTGTCCAATTTTGGTGAGCTCTTGCAAATTGTAGCCTCTTTTTCCTATTTGTAGTGGCGATGAGTGGTACCCGGTGGGGTCTTCTGCTGTTGTAGCCCATCCGCCTCAAGGTTGTGCGTGTTGTGGCTTCACAAATGCTTTGCTGGATACCTCGGTTGTAACGAGTGGTTATTTCAGTCAAAGTTGCTCTCCTATCAGCTTGAATCAGTCGGCCCATTCTCCTCTGACCTCTGGCATCAACAAGGCATTTTCGCCCACAGGACTGCCGCATACTGGATGTTTTTCCCTTTTCACACCATTCTTTGTAAACCCTAGAAATGGTTGTGCGTGAAAATCCCAGTAACTGAGCAGATTGTGAAATACTCAGACCGGCCCGTCTGGCACCAACAACCATGCCACGCTCAAAATTGCTTAAATCACCTTTCTTTCCCATTCTGACATTCAGTTTGGAGTTCAGGAGATTGTCTTGACCAGGACCACACCACTAAATGCATTGAAGCAACTGCCATGTGATTGGTTGATTAGATAATTGCATTAATGAGAAATTGAACAGGTGTTCCTAATAATCCTTTAGGTGAGTGTATATATATATATATATTCAAATAATAAATATATAATTATTATAAATGTTTTTTTTAATGCTGTGACCTGAACATGATCTTGTGAGATTCACCATAGTATCTGTTTAATTTCTGTTTTGCAGATGAAAAGTGTCGTGATAAATATTTCAACTGTAACGTGGTGGTCCAGGCCCGTCTCTGCGTGTACGACTACTATCAG
>JAULUF010000078.1:3500000-3535000 GCA_031834385.1 Semotilus atromaculatus | reverse complement strand
AACGAGAAGTTGATCCACACTCATCCACAGGAAACAGTATATTGATTATTGTGCTGAGTGTGTGTCAGAACTCATTCAGATGTGGTGAAGACTCGAACCGGTGATCATGAAGTGTGTGTGTGTGTGTGTGTGTGCAGGAAATGCGAGCGAGTGCATCCCGCCGCAGTCCTCGGAGTTTCCCGCAGGATTCTTCACGCTTCAGGAGAGGAAAGACGGAGGGATCCTGATTTATTTCATGATCATCTCCTACATGCTTCTGGCCGTCGCCATCGTGTGTGATGATTACTTCCTGCCGTCCCTGGAGGTCATCAGCGAGCGTAAGCGGATCGGCCGAGAGATCTGAACGGGCTTTAGACTGAAGCCTGAACCTGAACCCGACCCCGAAATTATTAACCCGAGCAGAACCCAACCAAACCCGACACGAAACCCGAAATCATTGACCCGATCTGAACCCGAAATCATTAACCCGAACCCGACTGACCCAACCCAACCCGACCCAAACCCGAAATCATTAACCCGAGCAGAACCCGACCCAACCCAAACCCGACCCAACCCAACCCGACCCAAACCCGAAATCATTAACCCGAGCAGAACCCAACCCGACCCAAACCCGAAATCATTAACCCGAGCAGAACCCAACCAAACCCGACACGAAACCCGAAATCATTGACCCGATCTGAACCCGAAATCATTAACCCGAACCCGACTGACCCAACCCAACCCGACCCAAACCCGAAATCATTAATCCGAGCAGAACCTGACCCAACCCAACCCGAAATCATTAACCCGAGCAGAACCCGACCCAACCCAACCCGAAATCATTCATCTGTTATGGGTTGGGTTTATGGAATATGGATAATGTGTTATGGGTTGGGGTTATGGGCTTATGGGTTATGGATGTGTTATGGATAATGGGTTATGGGATATGGATATTGGGTTATGGATATTGAGTTATGGGTTATGGAATAATGGGTTATGGATAATGGGTTATGGATCATGGGTTATGGATATTGGGTTATGGGATAATGGGTTATGGATATTGGGTTATGTGTTAGTCGTCCGGCAGTGTGTGCGAGTGGGATTTGATTGGATCTGGTTGTGTTTCAGGTCTCGGTCTTTCACAAGATGTTGCTGGAGCCACTTTCATGGCAGCGGGAAGTTCTGCGCCAGAACTCGTCACTGCGTTTCTTGGTAATCTTCTTCCTAAAGGACAGATATATCACTAATGTCATCTACATCTGTATAAAGCTTGTTGGATATCAGATGTTAAATATACCCAAAGTTCGTTGCAGTCGCAGAAAAAAAGGAAAAATTAAAGAAAGATCACTAATAATTTTCCACAGCTTATATTGAAATTTCTTGGAACGATATTTTTGCCGTTTTGTCAGTGAAACAATCCTAAAAACACATTAAATAAAAGTACAACCAACTGTGATCCAACTCATCACAGCCTCGCTTTCATTACGTCAAAAAAAAAAAATCAAAGATGTCGCTGCTGTGAATAAGGTCTATATTCCATAAAAACCAAGAATTTTCTGTTTTAATTTTTTTTTTACTGTATTTTTTATTGATGATTTTTCAAGCATACGACATTTAGAAAGACAGAAGAAAAAAGAAAACAATAGAACAGGACAGTACAGTACATACAGTAGTATAGATTCACATATAGTCATTGATTGTTTACATTACAGTACTCAATCCATTTCTTCCAGTATTTTAGAAATAAGTCCTTTTTTAAGTCAAAATAAAAGTCTTCCATATTCCATATTTCTTTAACAATTTCTATCCATTCTCCAAGTAAGGGGATGTCCGGCGTATACCAATTCTTACATGCTACACTTAATATATTAACAAGATATACATCTGTGCTGTTTCCAAGATACAATTTAATAATAACATTTCTTGTTATTTCATAAATACCTAAAATCTTTTGGCTCTCTATGAAAACTATGTTCCAGAAAGGTTATATATTTGGCCATATCCTCCTGCACATTAGATAATTGTTCACTTTTAATTTTTGAGGTAATGAAATAACGCACTAGATTTTTCCATGCAAACTCTTTCCATCTCTGTGAATAGGTAATTGTATGTTGTGTCTTGCAAGCAAAATAAACATTCTTAATTTGGAATGTTTAATATTTAATATTGAATAAATGTTTAATATCATTAAACGCGGCGTGTTTGAATGCGTTTCCTCCTCAGGTGTGTTTGTGAGTAAAGGAGATATCGGCGTGAGCACCATCATGGGGTCGGCCGTGTACAACCTCCTGTGCATCTGTGCGGCGTGTGGCCTCTTGACCTCTGTGGTGCGTGACATCATCATTACCCAGAAACCACCACAGCGCTGGTCCACTTCAGGGGCTTTCGCACCGGAGGAACCGTTTTATAGTTCCTAGAACTATTGGTGGATTTTGGTCGTGATGGCAATTTCAAAACACTGCTTTGTGAAGCTTCGAAACCTTTACGAATCTTTTGTTCCGAATCAGCGTGTATCAAACCGCCAGAGTCACGTGATGTCAGCAAACGAGGCTTCAGGACGTCAAAACTGTTTCGAAACACTTCAAGATTTCAATGTTTCACCGCCGGGTGCGATGATCTCAACCCATGAACCAATGAACAAGTGTCTGTGGGTTTTACCTGATCTCAGTTTTATACATTTGTAGATGTTTTAATTAGACATTAGTATAATTAAAATTAATAATGGTAGTTAATAGTCTTATTGACCTGTTAACAAACAAAACAAACCCTGACAATTGATAAAAGAACATATAGACACTTGATAATGATTAGATGATTGCATAAGAAAGATTCTACTTTCAATAAAAAAATTTGAAATAGATTAGTAAACTCTTTTTATGCATGTTTGGTCCGGGTGGTTGTTGCAGTTACTGTTCTGTCCACTAGGGTCACCGCGGAGGCGCCTCGACACAATACGGCACATTTGCTTCGACTGTTTCAGTGTTTCACGAAGCCTTGATCTGCCCAACTCTAGATGTTGGCTTGTTTGTTCGCACCGCAGGAACTAGGAACGATTTTAGTTCTAGGAACTCTTTTAGAGGAACTAATTTACTCCTCCTTCAGAGTCGCTCTAACAGCGCTATAGGAACTACAGTGACGTCAGTGTTCGCTGATTGGCCGAACGCTCGTCAAACACCAGCAAACGCCATTTTTAAAAAAGCGGTTTAAACACACAGATTATAGCCTATATATTTACTCCACAAACTAACTCTACGAACATGTAAAACAGAGATAGATGGAGCTCTCAATCTTTACGATGAGGAGAAAATCAACAACTTTGAAGAGACCGAGAGAAACATGATTATGTTTTTCTGCTCAGCAACACTGGACATCAATACACGGCATACACTAATAATAACGGTAATCATTAACTTACCGTCTACTTTCTATGTATAAGTCAACAGTTCTATCCAATAATGTATTAGACAAGACTGTTAGACAGATCGTAAACCCTGGTGACTAGTTCCTTTAACGACCTGGTGCGAAAGCCCCTTATGTTGCTGTCTGGGATATTAATGTGCTGTAAGCGTGTCGGTATGTGTCTGTTGACTCTGTATCTCACGTGTGTGTGTGTGTGTGTGTGTGTGTGTGTGTGTGTGTGCTCTGTTCAGACGGCTCGTCTCACATGCTGGCCGTTATTCAGAGACTGTGTCGCGTACGCCATCAGCGTCGCCGCTGTCATCGCCATAATCTCAGATAACAGAGTTTACTGGTGAGTGTGATGCTAAGTTGGAAGAATGTTTTGCTAACGGTTCCATTAAAGGACTAGTTTACATCAGAATGAAAGTTTCCTGACAATTACTCTCCCCCACGTCATCTAAGATGTTCATGTCTTTCTTTCTTCAGTGAAAAAGAAATGACGTTTTTGAGGAAAACATTCCAGGATTCCTCCATATAGTGACGTCAATGGGGTCCAACGGGCCGAAGGTCCAGATGTGAGTTTCAGTGCAGCTTCAACGTCTCGACACGATCCAGCCGAGGAATAAGAGTCTCATCCAGACAAACCAGCGACATTTATAACACAATACACATTTATATACTTATAACCACAGATGCTGGTCTTGCACGAGCTGTAATCACGTTAAGCGTGACATAGGTGGAAGAACAGACCCGGTGTTTACAGAGTCAAACGCCATTTACAAAAAAATATAAATTAATTAAAGTTAAAACAACAATGTAGAAGTTGGAGGAGAAAATTGAGGGTTTTTTTCCGCTCTACTCTACATTTCTGAATGTGTGTCGCATCAATTATAAGTGTATAAATGTGTATTGTGTTATAAATGTCACTGGTTTGTCTGGATGAGACTCTTATTCCTCGGCTGGATCGTGTCGAGACTCTGAAGCTGCACTGAAACTCACATCTGGACCTTCGGCCCGTTGGACCCCATTGACGTCACTATATGGAGGAATCCTGGAATGTTTTCCTCAAAAACTTCATTTCTTTTTCACTGAAGAAAGAAAGACATGAACATCTTGGATGACGTGGAGGAGAGTGAATTATCAGAAAAATGTTAATTCCAAAGTGAACTACTCCTTTATTTCTCAATGTCCAACACAAGTTTTTTTAAAAAATGTTTCTTGGTTAAGGGAACCATAGATATCTATATAAAGGCTAGATGTCTCGTCCGCGCTGCTGGCCAATGGTAGTCGACGTCAGCACCCGAGCGGCCATCTTGTCACAGGCTGCTCGCCCACTCGTAACATTGTGTTTATGGTGCATGTAATTTTTAAATAACCATAACTTGCTCAATTTTCTACCGATTTTCAAACGGGTTGGTTCGTTATAAACGTCAGAGATGTAGCTATGACACTGCACACTTATGGATAATTATGTATTAATTATGTAAACATCCATTATATGCTAATATTATAGCCACGTTAATAACGTTAGTAAGAAACCAAACCGTTTGTAAATCCGTCCAGATTTCAGCGAGATAAGAGTATTTGTGTTTGTGCAGATAACTCACCTTACATTAAACCCTGCCTGTGACAAGATGGCCGCCGGTGATGACGATAGAGACTCCGCCGTAAGACATCTAGCCTTTATATAGATATCTATGAAGGGAACATTCCATTTGATCATTTATCAAAAACCCGCGTCTTTAAGCCTTGTCGCACTGGTTATGCGTTTTTCGTATTTGTTTTTTATTCGGTGGCTCTGAATTGTCAAAACACCGCTCAAAATACTTGCTACAGATGCGAAAAACGCAGAAAATCGAACACGATCCGATTTTTTTTATGATGGACGAAAGTTTCAGAGGCAGTGTCTAAACGTGATTGACCCAACGTGAGATCGTATTTATTTTTTAACGTGTAGCTCGTGTATTTTTCTGCTTTTCTGTTGCATCTGTTCATAATTTTGGTGACTGCACTAATTTTGGTGCTTTTCTTCGCTTGTTGGTCAAAATGACTGCAGTTTTTTATTTTTTATTTCAATGAAATTAATGTACTATACTTTAGTTTGATAATGTTTTTTATTTAGTATTTTTAGGGGATTTTATTGTACTAAATTATATTTACGCTGTATTTCTAATCCATTTATTCACAATTTAAACTTAAACTGTGGTAAATCTTGAATGCTTTAGAGCGACAGACTTCAGTTTGATCTGTTTTCAAAGACACTTGGCAGATTATTGCTGAAGTGAAAAAAGTTTTAAAATGTGAACTTAAAAAAAAGTTATAGAATTTTATTAGTTTAAGTTCAATATTTCAATATAGTTTATTGTTATGAAAAATGTGCAAAAATACTATTTTAAAAAAATGTTTACTCTAAAACTGTGAGAAAATCAAAGCCATAAATCTAAACGTGATTGACACAACATGAGGTCGTATTTATTTTTTAACGTGCAGAAATTTCGAACTAGAATTTCGGACTCGGTGTGCAAGGACCTTAAAGGGGTCATCGGATGCACATTTCCCATGATTCTTCAGGGTCTTCATGTAAAGTTTGTCACATACTTTGGTTAAAATTCCTCAATTTTTGTGTAAAACAACACTCTCTTACCTCCTCAAAAACAGCTCTGCTCACAGCGGCCCGATCCGGTGCATGTCTCTTTAAATGATAATGAGCAACTTGCGGAAATATGCTAATACGGGAAATATGCTAATACAGGACAGTCCGTCAGCGGTTGTGGGCGGAGCCATCAATATGACATCATAGTGCTCAGAAAATCCAAACGCTTGATTATTGAGTGTTTAGACTTTTTGAAGATGAAAATAAAAGGACTGAATGGATTTTTTCCATTGTATGGCGGCTGTGTCCACACACTGAAGAGACACATTTATACACAAACTCCATATAGAAGTGAATTTAGCATCCGCTGACCCCTTCACCGGCGCGGGATGTGTGGCAGGTATGAGGGCGCGTGTCTCCTGCTGGTGTACGGTGTGTATGTGTTGGTGCTGTGCTTCGACCTGCGGATCAGCGAGTACGTGCTGCAGCGCTTCAGCCCGTGCTGTGTGTGTGTGAGCAAGAGCTCGGGCGCCGGCGAGGAGCAGCCGCTGCTGGGATGGAGCGACGACAGTCTGCGGGTCCACCGGCGCTCACGGGCCGACAGCGGCATCTTCCAGGACGACTCCGGCTACTCCCAGCTCTCGCTCAGCCTGCACGGCCTCAACGAGATCGGACAAGGTACCCGACGAGGTCACTCGCATGCTTTTGTGTGTTTCTGCTGCATCTGTTTCGGGTTATAATTTTGGGGATCACTCCTAAAGGAGAATTCCGGTATTTAGCACTCTGTGAGTCTATTTTCTAGTTTGTTTTGTGAGTGGTTTACACAGACATGTTGACGACGGGTCCTGTCTCGACTTTTGGACTCGCCTTTGAGCGCTTCAGAGTGTCTGTCTACGGGCATGCACAAACATGTCCTTAAAACAACCCTTAAAGGATTAGTTCACTTTTAAAAAACTTTTGCTGATAATTTACTCCCCCCATGTCATCCAAGATGTCCATGTCTTTCTTTCTTCAGTCGAAAAGAAATGAAGGTTTTTGATGAAAACATTCCAGGATTTTTCTCCATATAATGGACTTCAACAGGACCCAAACGGTTCAAGGTCCAAATGACAGTTTCAGTGCAGCTTCAAAGGGCTTTAAACGACACCAGACGATGAATAAGGGTCTTATCTAGACAAACCATCGGCATTTCACAAATAAATAAAAAAGTTTACGTTTTATAAGCACAAATGCTGGCCTTGCTCTGTTCTGTGATGCGCGTTCGTGACTCACGTAATACACAGTTACGTTGAAAAGCTCACGCGTCGGAGGAAGTACCGAGTCAGTGTTTACGAATGTGAGGAAGGAGGACCATATACACATATTCAAATGTCTTTGTGTCAGTTTATCGTTTAAATGCCCATTTCGTGTGCGTATCCTGGGGGTTTTAATATTAAAAAGGCTAAAAGAACATTTTCATCAGGACAGAAGCGTGACCTTTTCAACGTAATTGCGTATTACGTGAGTCACGAACGCGCATCACAGAACAGAGCAAGGCCAGCATTTGTGCTTATAAAACTTGAACTGTTTTATTTATTTGTGAAATGCCGATGGTTTGTCTAGATAAGACCCGTATTCATCGTCTGGTGTCGTTTAAAGCCCTTTGAAGCTGCACTGAAACTGTCATTTGGACCTTGAACCGTTTGGGTCCTGTTGAAGTCCATTATATGGAGAAAAATCCTGGAATGTTTTCATCAAAAACCTTAACTTATTTTCGACTGAAGAAAGAAAGACATGGACATCTTGGATGACATGGGGGGAGGAAATTATCAGCAAAAGTTTTTTAAAAGTGAACTAATCCTTTAAGGGTTGTTTTAAGGACATGTTTGTGCATGCCCGTAGACAGACACTCTGAAGCGCTCAAAGGCGAGTCCAAAAGTCGAGACAGGACCCGTCGTCAACATGTCTGTGTCCACCACTCACAAAACAAACTAGAAAATAGACTCAGAGTGCTAAATACCAGAATTCTCCTTTAAAAATAAAGGTTCTAAAAGAGTGTTTTTGCAGCGACGGCATAAACATTTTTGTGTAGCCAAAGAACCTTGTACGGTCCTGATGAGTGTGACCGGCAGCCTCACGCTCGCACGTTTCTCTCTCAGAGCAGAAGAGTGTGTTCACGATGCCCGAACACGACCTGAGGCGGATCCTGTGGGTTCTGTCTCTGCCGGCCATCGTGTTGTTGTTCCTGACCGTTCCCGACTGCAGGAGACGCTTCTGGAAGAAATGGTACATGATCACGTTCCTGATGTCTGCCGTCTGGATCTCCGCCTTCACATACGTCCTGGTGTGGATGGTCACGGTCGTGGGTAAGAGTGCTTTGGGTTTCTTTTATTCTGTGGAAGCGTTTATTCATGTGCTGGACCTGCAGTGCATTAATGATGTGTGTGTGTGTGTGTGTTCTGGGAATCAAACCCACAACCTTTGCATTGCGTCACGATCAGCCAGATGAGATACAGGATCTACAAGTTAAAGGGACATTGTGTAGGAATTTCTCCCATCTAGTGGTGAAATTGTATTTTGAATTCAGACAAATAGTGCTCTACAGCGCCTCGCTTTTTCAAATGCGCGTTGCTTCTACGGTGGCTTCTACGGTTCTTCAAAAAGCTATGACCGGATCTCTTCTATTGCACATCGAGTTCTCCTTCGGTGAACAGGTTTGTTAATTCAAACAAACTGCAACTTGACACAACGAACAAACGGATGTTCGATAGAATTGAAAGTTTCCAAAGGCAGAGAAGCGACCAAGCAATGAAAAAAAGCTTGTAATTTAGACGTAACATGGACGTCCCTGTTGAGGAGAAAGCAGGAGTTCAGCGTCTGAAAACTTCTCCTGCATCAACTCTCCACCTGGAGAAAGCTATCTGACATTAAACCTTGTGTGTTTTGCACTCTGGGGTCCTGTGCTCCACATAAGTACGGTCCTCCATTATAAATAACTGTGAGTTCAGCCTTAAACTTGCCGTGACGAGTGTCTCTCGGATCTATGGCGTTATTTTTAAGTCAAAAGTTACGAGCGCGTAAAATTTGCTCACGAGCACATTGTTATTTCACAGGCGCGAAAATGAACCTTCAGCTGGCATTATAAAAGTAATCGCGCACAAATTCAACAACCGAGAGGTGCACCGGTAGCTGCGAGCGAGCGCCTGGCATACTCTCATAGGTTAACTCTGCTTGTACAATGGAATCCTGCTCGCGCGCAGCGGGCTTCTGCTCGCGGACTGCTGTTTTGCTCGCGCAGTGGATTTCTGCTCGCTCAGCTGATTTCTGCTCCCTCGCGTCTACATGACTTTTGACAATTTGGGGGCGGGACCTAGGGAGGGCACTGGCCCTCTTATGATTGGTCACTTTCATCGTAATCACCACAACCACAGAGACATGCTTCTTTTTAAATTATATTAAATAAACATAACTATATATAAAATGACATCTAAACGTATGAAAGTTTCGTTTCAAAGACGGGAGGACAGTACATTTTGAAGACTCTGCCATAATCCCGTTTTCCTCGGTTTTCCTCCGCTTTAATCTCCCCAACCGGAAACTGAAGAGCATCCTTGCGTCAAATGTGGAACTTATGCGTGCATATAGCCCATAGGTGAGCTGTATGATGATGACAGCAACACTTCCATGACGAATGTTGTTGAAGTTGTTTATGAAGTTGAGTATTTATATATTGTTATATGTATACAGGGAAACCAACATAATGTAATCAAACCACACATATTGTCTAGAGATGGCAACGCAACCTAGTAAAGATAGTTACTGAGTCATGATACATACCGTTTGGTTTAGGATTACTCAATGTAGCTCTCATCCTGGCCACCAAATCGAGGGCCATATTGCGCAAATCTTCCTAGAGGAATGAGGAGAAATAAAGAAATGTAACTGAAACAAACAGCACCACAAATGAACTACTTTAACGTAATAAACATTTTTGAAAATAGTTCACCTCCTCTTTTGCGTCCGCCATTTTCTTTTACATCTATTTATAAATGACAAGATGGGCTGGATCCACACAAAAATACAACAAGGGACAATGTGAACATGTGTGGCTAAGTTAATCAACATTCAAAACAGTATTTTACTGCATTGGATGTTAGCCTGCAAAATCAAATGCATTAACTCAGCCTCAATAAGAATAGCACTTTTAACGTTACATGTGAAAACAATTATGTTATGATTCTTAGTTGTCTAAGAAGTTTTAAAATGAGTGTGTCGGGCGATCAGCATCACAAGTGTTGGCTGAGGCATTAGCTACAGAACGAATATGCTAGCTAAAGTTACGTTACTTATTACTCATATGTAACGTTAATGTTACTAAACAAAACGTAGGCGTCATCGTTCGCAAATATATATACATCGATGGTAACTGATTTAACTATATGCATTTTATACGTGCAGAGACATTTTATGTATATTAGGAAACCTCATTCTAATTCATTCACTTACCACTCTTCTTTGGTGGTAACTTAGCCCAACTCCGTGCTTCCTGTAATGAGAGCTGTCAATCAAGGTAGAAGGATGTCTCTGTGGTTGTGGTGATTACGATGAAAGTGACCAATCATAAGAGGGCCAGTGCCCTCCCTAGGTCCCGCCCCCAAATTGTCAAAAGTCATGTAGCCGCGAGCGAGCAGAAATCCACTGCGCGAGCAAAACAGCAGTCCGCGAGCAGGATTCCATTGTACAAGCAGAGTTAACCTATGAGAGTATGCCAGGCGCTCGCTCGCAGCTACCGGTGCACCTCTCGGTTGTTGAATTTGTGCGCGATTACTTTTATCATGCCAGCTGAAGGTTCATTTTCGCGCCTGTGAAATAACATAATGTGCTCGTGAGCATGTCTTACGCGCTCGTAACTTTTGACTTAAAAATAACGCCATACGGATCTTCTTGTCCGGTTCAGCGGCTTCAGTCGCGTGACGCTAGCTCTGGACGGAAGTGAGTTGTGGAAACGTGTTGGTCTAGTACTTTTGACCCTCGCTGCTATTATAGTTTTTCAAGATGGCGGAACGACATGGAAGCCTCCGTGGACCTACCCGTCCAGAGTTTATAAAAATAATAAATTCTTCGTTTACGAGGATAAGTCAGATCATTGGCTGAGGTATTTGTACACCATTGAGGACATATGTACTACACATTGTCCCTTTAAGGCAAATTTATTTGCGTAGCACTTTTCACAATACACATGTTTTCAACTAAAAACGTAACTTTTTATCCGTTTTGTGAGCCTGAAAACGCAAAGTTTTGAAAGCGGGTTTCAAAGCAGTCTCCGTGTAAACGACAAAAACGTGAATCTCTGAAGACGATGGCGTCACGCACATGCGTATTACGTGTTTAGTCTGTAGTGTTGCATCGCCATCTACTGGCCTGGCAGCAGAAGACAGCGGTTCCAGTCGTCTTCGCGGCTCCGTGAGAATGGGGACCGTTTTCACAACGGTGTCGCCTACTCGAAAAACTCAAAGGAAAAACGTCTCTGTTTTAAGCGTATCGTTGTCGTGTAAACGTTCTCTCGGAGAATGTGTTTCAGAGCTGGCCGATATGATGATGTATAACGATGATACGAGTGATCCTCTGGATTTACATCTAGATATATTGTGTTTATAGTGTTGTCTAGAACAATATCAGTGACTCAAAAACTACTGAGAGATCAAGACAATTATCTCTTGATCAATTATCAGTTTTGGCTGAACTTACGAGCCAGAAAGTTTACGTTTCTTTTTTTTTTTTTATGTAAGTTCGGCTTGTCTAGCCATGGGCGTTACACTTTCGTTTTCACACTATATGTTTGTTTTGATACAAGACATTGTAAGCGGATACTTTGACTGCCTGTTGCTATGGTTACTCACCGCTGATGTCGCCAGCGCATTTATTTATGAATTTCGAACGGTAAACAGTCAGTTTCACCAGAACTCCTTTACTAGGTGTCCTCTATCATTTTTTAATGGTCACCCTGCAGCCAATCAGAATCGAGTATTCGCACAGACCATGGTATACTGTCGGTTAGTTTTGTTCCAAGCATGAATAAACAATTCTCAAAATACTTTTTGCCCGGGCAACAACAGTGTCAGCCTAGATCCGATTCATGTGGAGTCCCATGCGGGCTGGATGTGGGCCTGATGTGGGCCGGATGTGGGCCGGATGATGACTTGATGTGGGCCGGATGTGGGCGTGATGTGGGCCGTATGATGACTTGATGATGTGGGCCGGATGATGACTTGATGTGGGCCGGATGTGGGCCGGATGTCAAGTCAAGTCAAGTATATTTATATAGTGCTTTTCACAATACAGATTGTATCAAAGCAGCTTCACAGTATCAATCAAAACAACATAACAATGTTTGTTTATTAGTGGAAAGCAATAAAATAAAAAAGACATCCAAGTTTGGTAGGGCTGATCAATGTTATTAATGATTGGTTAATTAATTTGAATATCCCCAACTGAGCAAGCCAAAGGCAACAGTGGCAAGGATGATCACTTGATGTGGGCGTGATGTGGGAATTTCAGCTAGTAATGTCTGATTTCCTCAGTCTCAGTTCTGATGTGTTGTTTCTCATTGACCCAGCCTCAGTGTGTGTGTGTTTCCAACCTCAGTGTGTGTGTGTGTGTGTTCCCAGCCTCAGTGTGTGTGTTTCCAACCTCAGTGTGTGTGTTCCCAGCCTCAGTCGTCATTAGTTGCTCCGCAGACGTTCAGGGTTTGAGTGGGTCACACACCGACGGGTCACATGCTCCCTGAGTCCATTCCTGAAATGCCAGCGCTGTATCCTGAAGGATTATGATGCTGTCGGCCCCTGCGTTCTCTGAAGCCCACGGGGCCCGTGAGGAACCATGTGATTTAGCCGCATATAATAGGATTATTATCCTGCACACGGTCACACAGATTCACATGAGCTTTAGAGCCGGTCACTCGAGTACTCGCTCGGGGAGCTTTGACCTTCTGCGCTCAGAGATGCGGTCACATGCTCAGAAAACACTATATTTTGGTTACACTTTATTTTAAGGTGTCATTGTTACAGTGTAAGTATATATTTAAGTATTGAGTAATATTAAGCAACCACATCTACTTGCTGTAGGATTAGTTGCATGTAATTATGCATAATTTACTGTTATTACTATGGTAATTACATGTAACATATGTTGAAGTTAACGAACATGGACTAATGTGAACTACCCAAGCATTGTCATTCTTGACAGACGCGTCCAATCGTCGTCGCCAGGAAATGACATCACAAGGACTCTGGTCCAATATTAAAACACCAGATCATTTGTTTCTGATCATTTATTATGACAAAGTTGTCAAATGGTGAAACCCCGATAAAAAAAAAAATCTGAATATTTAACCTAAATTTAAGGTTTATTTTGAAAAATGTAAGTAAAAATATATATATTTTTATTGTATACGTAGAACCTTAAATACAGGTGAAACTCGAAAAATTAGAATATCGTGCAAGTTATAATTGTGATGATTATGGATTACAGTTTATGAAAACCCCAAATTCAAAATCTCAGAAAATTAGAATATTAGGCAAGGCAAGGCAAGGCAAGTTTATTTATATAGCACATTTCATACACAGTGGTAATTCAAAGTGCTTTACATAGAAGAAATTTTAAATAATCAAAAGAAATATGAATAATTAAAACAGTTTAGACTAAAGAAATTAAAATAATCAACAGAAATAAGAATAATTAAAACAGTTTAGAATAAAAAATTAAATAAAATACAGTTCAAACAGTCGGACACATACAGTGGCACAGTGCTCATTCAGCAAATGCATAGCTAAACAGATGTGTTTTCAGTCTGGATTTGAATGTGACTACTGTAGGAGCACATCTGATCTCTTCTGGAAGCTGGTTCCAGCTGCGGCTGGCATAGTAGCTAAAAGCGGACTCTCCTTGTTTAGAGTGAACCCTTGGTATTTCTAGCTGACGTGATCCTAATGATCTGAGTGATCTGTTGGGTTTATATTCAGTGAGCATATCTGCAATATATTGAGGTCCTAGGCCATTGAATGATTTATATACCAGTAATAATACTTTAAAGTCAATCCTAAATGTAACTGGGAGCCAGTGTAAAGCCCTGAGGACTGGTGTGATGTGTTCATATTTTCTGGTTCTGCATGCGTTCTGTATGAGCTGCAACTGTCTTATGGTCTTTTTGGGAAGGCCAGTGAGGAGTCCATTACAGTAATCCACCCTGCTGGTGATGAAAGCATGCACTAGTTTCTCTAAGTCTTGACTGGAAACAAAGCATCTAATTCTTGCAATATTTTTCAGATGGTAATATGCTGATTTAGTTATTGCTTTGACATGACTACTGAAACTAAGGTCTGATTCTAGAGACACACCAAGATTCCTGACTTGATTTTTAGTTGTTAGACCCCTAGAGTGAAGGTATGCATTCACCTTGAGAACTTCATCTTTGTTTCCAAACGCAATGACTTCAGTTTTGTCTTTGTTTAACTGGAGGAAATTTTGGCACATCCAATTGTTTACTTCATCAATGCATTGGCACAGGGAGTCAATGGGGCTGTAGTCGTTAGACGATAGGGCTAAGTAGAGCTGTGTGTCGTCTGCAGAGCTGTGGTAAGAGATTTGGTTCTTTCTCATTATTTGGCTCATTGGCAAATCAAATCAAAGAAAATACAGAAATGATCAGACAGCGCTACATCCTTAATAACAATTGATGAAATGTTTATACCCTTACTGATAAGTAAATCTAGAGTGTGTCCACGATTGTGTGTCGGTCCATGTACATGCTGAAACAGATCAAAAGTTTTTAAAACAGTTTTGATTTATTTTGCCATATTGGTTTCTGCATTATCTATGTGAATGTTAAAATCTCCAGCAATAGCAAAACAGTCAAACTCTGAGGAGATTGTTGATAGCAGTTCTGTAAAGTCCTCAGCAAAGGCTGAAGAGTATTTTGGAGGCCTGTAAACAATGATTAGTAAAATGTGTGGAGCACCTTTTAACACAATACCCAGATATTCAAAAGATGGGTAATTACCATGTCTTGGTATTACATGAAATCACTAAAAAAAGGATTTTAAATACAGAAATGTCGGCCCTCTGAAAAGTATAATCATGCATATGTATATAGTTATATACACTAAATATATTAGTTTCACATTTTAAAAAGATACATGAACTTTTGCACAATATTCTAATTTTTCGAGTTTCAATTGTAGTTCCATAAGTCGCTTCATATGTAGAACCTTAAAAGTTCCTTCATGTTTCATATGATTTTTTCTAAGAGTGTGTCGTTCTGCGCTGTTGTTTTGTCCAGGCGAGACGCTGGGAATCCCGGACACAGTGATGGGAATGACGCTCCTGGCAGCCGGAACCAGCATTCCCGACACCGTGGCCAGTGTGATGGTGGCTCGCGAAGGTAAAGACCTCACACACACACGTCACCTGACCACTTTACTCATCTAAAGACCCGTCCTCACACACACACACACACGTCACCTGACCACTTTACTCATCTAAAGACCCGTCCTCACACACACACACACACGTCACCTGACCACTTTACTCCTCTAAAGACCCGTCCTCACACACACACACGTCACCTGACCACTTTACTCATCTAAAGACCCGTCCTCACACACACACACGTCACCTGACCACTTTACTCCTCTAAAGACCCGTCCTCACACACACACACGTCACCTGACCACTTTACTCCTCTAAAGACCCGTCCTCACACACACACACGTCACCTGACCACTTTACTCATCTAAAGACCCGTCCTCACACACACACACACGTCACCTGACCACTTTACTCCTCTAAAGACCCGTCCTCACACACACACACGTCACCTGACCACTTTACTCCTCTAAAGACCCGTCCTCACACACACACACACACACGTCACCTGACCACTTTACTCCTCTAAAGACCCGTCCTCACACACACACACGTCACCTGACCACTTTACTCCTCTAAAGACCCGTCCTCACACACGCACGTCACCTGACCACTTTACTCCTCTAAAGACCCGTCCTCACACACACACACACGTCACCTGACCACTTTACTCCTCTAAAGACCCGTCCTCACACACACACACGTCACCTGACCACTTTACTCCTCTAAAGACCCGTCCTCACACACACACACACGTCACCTGACCACTTTACTCCTCTAAAGACCCGTCCTCACACACACACACGTCACCTGACCACTTTACTCCTCTAAAGACCCGTCCTCACACACGCACGTCACCTGACCACTTTACTCATCTAAAGACCCGTCCTCACACACACACACACGTCACGTGACCACTTTACTCCTCTAAAGACCCGTCCTCACACACACACACACACACACGTCACCTGACCACTTTACTCCTCTAAAGACCCGTCCTCACACACGTCACCTGACCACTTTACTCATCTAAAGACCCGTCCTCACACACACACACGTCACCTGACCACTTTACTCATCTAAAGACCCGTCCTCACACACACACACGTCACCTGACCACTTTACTCCTCTAAAGACCCGTCCTCACACACACACACGTCACCTGACCACTTTACTCCTCTAAAGACCCGTCCTCACACACACACACGTCACCTGACCACTTTACTCCTCTAAAGACCCGTCCTCACACACACACACACGTCACGTGACCACTTTACTCCTCTAAAGACCCGTCCTCACACACACACACACACACACGTCACCTGACCACTTTACTCCTCTAAAGACCCGTCCTCACACACGTCACCTGACCACTTTACTCATCTAAAGACCCGTCCTCACACACACACACGTCACCTGACCACTTTACTCATCTAAAGACCCGTCCTCACACACACACACGTCACCTGACCACTTTACTCCTCTAAAGACCCGTCCTCACACACACACACGTCACCTGACCACTTCGCAGTATTGTGTACCGTGACCCGGGGCTGCGTTGCGTTCTCCATTATTGATTCCGCCACACGTGGTTGACAAATTAAACTTTTGAGGAAAAATACAATACAGAGAAGGTACATACAGCACAAATTTTAAGACCCAGACATCAAGACTTTTTAGGTATTATTATTTCCAAATGAATAAATTCAATGCTTTTAAGGCTTTTTAAGACCCCGCGGGAACACTGTATGTACATATGCATGATTATACATGTCAGAGATTTTGAGTATGGAGTTTTCATAAGCCGTAATCATCAAAAGGACAGCTTCTGCAGGATATGCTAATTCCCGAGTTGCGCCTGTAAATCCCGCTGTGTCGCAGGGAAAGCTGACATGGCCATGTCCAACATCGTGGGCTCCAACGTGTTCGACATGCTGTGCCTCGGCCTGCCCTGGTTCATCCAGACGGTGTTGGTGTCCCCCGGCGCGGCGGTGCGCGTCAGCAGCTCGGGTCTGCTCTTCATGTCCGTCGCGCTCCTGCTCTCCATCCTCTTCCTCTTCTCCGCCGTGCACGTGAACGGCTGGAGGCTGGACTGGAGGCTGGGTCTGGTGTCTCTGGCCTGTTACGTGCTCTTCGCCACGCTCTCCATCTTATACGAGCTCGGGGTCATCGGGAACAGCCCCCCGCGGCCCTGCGGAGACTAGCTGACCGTGGTCATGTGACCCTGGCTGTGAGCACACTGCACACAATGACTGTCAAACATCTAAACATTCTTAAATCAAGGTAGATTTACTGGAGAAGCAGAACGACTGAAGATATTACGCTTGTTTACTGAAGAAAATGAAGTGAGTTTGTGCTTAAAAGAACTAATATCTGCCAATGAGTCAGAAAAATAAACTGAACTCAAAGAGAAACGAGATTATATTTCCATTGGCAGATATTAGTTCTTGTTTTAAGATAATTTTTCTTTAATATCTTCAGCCATTCTGCTTCTCCAGTAAATGTTTCTTGATTTAAGAATGTTTTGATATTTATAATGTTTCGATACAAAAATACTTTTTTTTGCAGTGTATGGGCAAAAATAAAAGTTTTTTTTAAAAATGTTTTTCCCCCATTAGTTTATTTATTTCAAAAAAACAAAATTCTAACCATGGTCTGTTAAAAAAAATGATTCTGCGTAAAATTAATATTCACATAAAACTTCTTACACTCTTTAAATCTGACTTTCACATTGTACTTTACATCCAGTAATTCCGATCATGTTAAAGTGTCATTAAAAATCAGCTCTTTTTATTGAAGTGCTATGGCTGTATAAGGATAGATGGTGATATTGTTAATAACATCTTTAAACAGCATCTTCAATAACACTCTTAAATCAAGATACTTGAAAGCAGATATTAAGTCTTGTTTACTGAAAACAACAACTAATATCTGCCAGTGGAGTCAGAAATATAATCAAGTGTTTAACTGTGTGTATGTCTGTGATGGGTTAATGCATGTTGATTTAATAACTCTTAATGGAAAACAGCTTTTTGTGCAGTGGTTCTACATGTATTTCAGGGACTCATCCTCATCCGTCTGGGAGTGACCAACTTCTGCAGTTTATTTCCAGGTTGAAGGGATTTTGGTCAATGTTGTGATAAAAGTAGTTAATTGGATCAATCTGGTTTACCATTGCAATACGACTTTGTTCAAATGTAGTGTAATATTCTGCCAAAGATATTCTGCCATAATCACATCTGTCATTCTTCATCTACCTCAGAGCCTTCATCCTCACTACTGTAACTATCACAATACAAATAAAGAAATACTGCCATCATGCATCATTTTAATTACAGAAACGAGAATTTGAAAGGTCAATTTTTATTTTTAAACAACCGTTGGCATTTCTTTAATTTGAGTTTGATATTTTTCTAACTTTGATGCAGCTTCAAAAGGTTACAGTCAGAAACATGAAATTAAGATTTTTAAATTTTCATGAAAATCTTTCAAGACCCGAAAGAGTCTAACATTACATTGCTGCAAATATATTTTTTTTTTCCTAGCAAAAAAAAAAAAATTGAATTCTTAAAAACATTCCTAAAAAAAGTACTTTAGGGAATACAGGGGATTTAAAAGTTAAGACTTTAGTGACTTCTGGATGTGTTTCTCACAAACTCACAGCCAGACAGAGTTCACAACAGCCGGCTTTTTATTTTTGTAAAATTTAGAGACAAACGCCTTACAAATGTTTACAAAAAAAAACCAAACGGGAAAGAAACAGGCGGTCAGGAACACATTAAAAGGCTGGCCAGATTGTCCAGATATGACTGGTGTTTAAAAGCGGCGGTCAAGCGTTGCGGTCGATGCGCACGTCTACCTCTCGCCCGTTGATCTTCGTCCCGTTCATCGTCCGACACGCCGCCTCGGCGCTCTCGGGACAGTCGAAGCGCACCGTCCCACAGCCTTTGGATTTACCGCCCTCCATCTTTATCTCCGCGTACATCACCTGACCTGAGGACACAGGGCTGACAATCAGTTCACATACAACATCACATGCTGTATCAGAAATTACACACAATGATACAGATACATTTACTGCATTATATAATCTAATTATAATAAATCATTGATGAGGGTTATTTATTTATTTACATTTTTATTATATGAAAGTACACACAAATTTTACTAATAAAAAAAAAAATAATAATGTAAATACATTTATTATATATATATATATATATATATATATATATATATATATATATATATATATATATATATATATATATATATATATATATATATATACACATACATACACAAAAATAGTGTGTGTGATATAAATTTTAAATATAAATTATAAAATTTATTACATTGATTTATTATCATTTTATTATATATTTATGGGGGTTACTTATTCACATATATACACACACACACACACACACAATTATATATAGAATAAAAAAATATTAAATTATATATTTATGGGAGTTATTTATTCATTTATTTACATTTTTATCATAATTTTTTTTCGTATTTACTTTCATATAATAATGAAAATACTAAATGTATATATTTTTTATTCATTTGTTATTCTTGTTATAATTTTAGTATTTATTTTCCATCTGTTTAGTTCTCTCTCCTGTGTGAGCCACTTTGTAACATTTCGGCTTTTACGCCCTAATAATTAGTTCATACGTGTTATGCATATATGCGTAAATATTTTAAGTGTTATTTTCTCAAACCTAATTAACATTCAATTTAAAAACACAATTTTTGATAAGAGATTTGCATCACGTACCGCAGTGACTGAACTTCTCCTTGAGCTTCTGCCAGTTGAGATCATACGAGAGCTGCGGACACAAGCCAATCCCATCAAACACACGTCAGTGACACACACACACACACACACACACACCGTTATCTTCATACGTACGTTTCGCACAAAGATCTGGCATCCGGCCTTAGACCCCGCCCCCCTGTCACTCATTCCACCCATGTGACCGCCGAACTGGCTGAAGCCACGCCCCATATCCATGTTTCCCGCCATTCGGTCAAAGCCAGAATTCATGCGGTCCATTCCCATATTGAGCATTCCTCCTCCTCCACCTGAAACACACACACACACACTCAGATGACTTGTGCAATTAACTACAAATGAAAGCTTGTAAATTGTAACTGAACATAAGAAACGACTGGAAACCGTTAGTGATGTTGGTTTCTCAGACGAGTCGTATGGAATATTTTTATGATAGAAATTTGGATTGTCAATCACAATGAAGTGTATATGAATGTAATTTCAATTTGTATGAGTGTGAGATGACTGACCTAATCCAGAGCCAATGGGTCCTATCCCAGAATTCCCCATTCCTGCATATCCTCCAGCCGATGGGAAAGAGAACAGACGTCAGTCACATCAGCTCAAGTGTGCGCACACACACACACTCTCTCACTCACTCACAGTCTCACTCACACACACACACTCTCTCTCACACACACACTCAGTCTCACTCACACACACACACTCTCTCACTCACTCACAGTCTCACTCACACACACACACTCTCTCTCACACACACACTCAGTCTCACACACACACACACTCACAGTCTCACTCACACACACACTCTCTCTCACACAAACACACACTCACACCACAGACACTCTCTCTCACACACACACACACACTCACACACTCTCTCTCTCTCTCACACACACACACACACCTCCAAACGAGTCTCCGAACTGGACGCTCATTCCCAGGTCACTTCTGCCGAAGTCTCTGTCCATCCCCGACATTCCAGAACGATACATTTCTGCACACAAACTCAAGCATGAGACCGGCAGCAAATATAGACAATCCACACGTGTGTATCCCATGATGCAGTGCTTCACCGGACCACGAGCTGCTCGCATACAAAGAACCGAATTTCACTGTGAAGCTTGATGGTTTAACATTTGAACTGGTATCAGAAACTAGACTTTTTAAAATAAATAAATATATTAATGCTGTCAAATGAAGTAATCGCGATTAATTGCATCTAACACAATTCTTTTGAAGTGTTGGTGCTTAATGTAACATGTAGTGTAAGTGATAATTCTGTGTGACGTGTGCTGCTACTGTACACAGACTTATCAAGGAACTCTGCCTTTCTGTCATACTGGCTGCAGATAAAGCCCTAACTGTTGGAGACTTTAATATACACATAATGAAAAAGATGCATTGTGATTGGCATTTAAAGACTTAATTCCTAACTCTATTGGAGTTTAAGTTTTTTTATTTAAATTTAAGTGCTGAGGAGCAACTGTGTCACTGGAGTTTTGTTATTCCTGTTTAACAAATATTTGTGTAAACTGGTAAAGCTGTAAAAGTGACACATGTGAACAGATGTGAATTGCGCTCAGGGAGTGCGTTGTAGAATCCCGGAGGAAAAACTCTATTTATTCGCTGCTGTAGGAGAGGAAGACTTGTCTCAACTCTTAATTGTCTACGTTTAAATCATCTAAATCAACAACATGTATGTTACTATACCAACTAACATGAACATTCTTGCATTTCTAAAAAGAAATCGCAATATATATTAAAGAGAAGTATCACAATGTCAAATTTTCCCAGTATTGTGACGCTGTAACAGACAGACGTGTGATGTGGTGATGTTTTACCTCCCATCCGGCCCATGGATCCCATGTCTCTGGCACCGAATCCTCCCATGCAGTCCATGCCAGAAAACCCCCCGCTCATCCCTGCACACACACACACACACACACACACACACACACGTGAGCGCCCTCACAGCTGATCCTGAGACGATCTGCTTCAGATAAACGTGACGTCTCTCACCACTCATGCGGTTCATGCTGCTGCATCCTGGGCCGTCCATTCCTGCGGGATCAAGCAGTCCTTCATTACCCAATTACACACTTCATGGTCTTCGTCTAATTAATTTCACTTGATGAACTGAACACTTTTAGTAAATCAGTTCAAACTGTCTGTTTATATAAACATATTAATTCAATGGAATAATTTGCTAATAAAATATTTGCAAACTCTCCAAAATGTTAAAATAAATAAAAGCATGCAGAACAATATCTGCATAACTAAACTTTAATTATGCATGCTTCATTTTATTTTACCCTGTGATAAAAATCCAGCTTTTAATGTTGTTTATGTGTCTGTGGTGTTATTAATGTGCTTTAAGACACACATGTGTAAGTTCATAAGTCGACAGCATTGCTGAGTATTTCCTCCTTAAAACTGCAGTGAACCAAAGACAGTCTCAAAAACACGGTGTGAAATCGCTGGTGTTTCTGACGTCACAAACTGATCTGTATTTTAAGCTATTTTAAAGCATAAAAAAAAAATCTACCAAAAATCATCATTTTGGTGGTAAGTTTTAAGGGATCAAATGATTGACCTCAGGGGGGGTTTGAAAACTTTAACACACCTCTATGTCCCATGGAGGCCACGCCCCCTCCACTGAGACGGTTGGCATTTATTGGCTGCCCGCCGGGACCCAAACCCATACCGATGCCGCCCAGACCTCCTGCAACACACACACACACGCATGAACATATATAATAATCATACACGTACATATAGATACACACACACAGGTAAAATACAGCCTGACCTCAAACAAGCACAGAAAGCTCTTACTGGGTAACTGTGGCGTTTTCTCAGCCGGCCGGAAGTCCTCTGGAGGAAGTGATTTATCATCCTACAGTAAAACAAACACATGAATGGATGCTGAAGTGCTACTATGGCTTCATAAACAGAAGCTGTACAAGAACAAACACAATGTCTCACCATTTTCACATGCATCTGTCTGTCAAACAGCATCTGCCCATTGAACATGGCTATGAGCGGGAGTGAAGGAACACACTCAAAATAACAGCTTTTACTACAGCTTCTGACAAAATGGTAATTGCTGTAGTCTAATTACATTTTTTAGCCTAATTAATTTGAATAATTTTTTTTATTTTATTATTTCATGTGTGAGTGAATGGGTTTGACTCACTCCTGAAGACTTCATTTGTTTCATAACCGGATGAATCATCGTTTTTGAGCAAACTGTAAACAGTGTTTATTTTGAACGGCCGTTCAAAAGTTTGGGATCGGTACGTTATTTCAATGTTTTTAAAAGAAGTCTCTTCTGCTTACCAAGGCAACATTTATTTGATTAAAAATACAAAACAAATAGTAATATTGTGAAATATTTTTACAAAACAGTCAAAACAAAAAACATTGTTTTCTATGTGAATATACAGTAAATTAACATATTCCTGTGATCAAAGCTGAATGTTCATCATCATTACTCCAGTCTTCAGTGTCACATGATCCTTCAGAAATCAGGATAATATGATGATCAAGAAACATTTATGATTATCAATGTTGAAAAGTTTTGAAGAAAAAAAAAGGAAAGTTCAGCATTTGTTTGAAATGGAATCTTTTGTAACATTATAAATGTCACTTTTGTTCAACTTAATGCATCCTTGATGAATACATTTTTTTTTATGTTTTTTATTTAAATAAAAACAGCCTTGGTGAGCAGAAGAGACTCATTAAAAAAAAAAAAAAAAAATCTCACCAACCCCAAATTTTGTAACGACAGAGTGTATATCGGCCAATACAGATATTTCACATCTCTAAACACTGATCCTCTTTTGTATGGGCCTGTTGTGGTGAGGATACAGATGGCTTGAACGGCCTCCAGCGGCTGCTCGAAGGACACCGTCCCCATCCCTCGACTCTTCCCGTCTTTATCCTCTTTCACGTCTGCCCTCCTCACGGTCCCGGCCATGCCGAACACCTCCTTCAGCTTCTTCCAGCCCACCTTAAAGTCCAGCTGCGCAGAACACACACAAGCACACGCGTGTGACCCGGAGTTAAAGCGGAGCGCGCGCTTAAGATTACACACAGACTATGAATCAGTCAGATAACCGCAGTTAATAATAATAATTTCCTACTGCTTAAGTATCTTTATTTCAGTTAAATACTAATAAACGTTAAAAATACTAATTTGTAGAGGATATGCGTGTGACGTCACCGTTGGCATGCGGTTATTACTCAGTGGCAGCATTTGTTTTCAGCATTAATGCCACGAAATACACACAAAACACACACAACGGGAAAGAGCTTTGAGATCGACTGTATAAATAGATTTGACTAGAAATCTGAGGTATATTTTCACAGACTGATGAAAGCTACAGAACAGAAGCAAATGTATCCGCACATCACAGAAACAACTGGATCCAGGCAGAGAAATGTGGATTGTGTGTCAATATGCTGAATTATGGGTAAAATCACCCTATATATTGTATTGACAGCTCAATTAAATATTTACAATCGTATATTCTGCATAATTGGATGTTTTTAAATAAACACGGACAAAAACTACACAAGTTTTAGTGCTGGATGATATGATGATATATATAACATTGATATGAGTGATCACATGGATTTAAACCTATATGTGACCCTGGACCACAAAACCAGTCTTATGGGTCATTTTCTTTAAATTGAGATTTATACATCACATGAACGCTGAATAAATAAGCTTTCCATTGATGTATGGTTTGTTAGGATATGACAATATTTGGCCGAAATACAACCTTTTGAAAATCTGGAATCTGATGGGGCAAAAAATCTAAATATTGAGAAAATCGCCTTTAAAGTTGTCCAAATTAAGTCCTTAGCTATGCATATTACTAATGAAGGGAAATAAATAAAATTCACACCATTGATTTACCACAACTAAACCTTTATACACACAAAAAATCTCATTAAAATAGCCTATTTGTAATGCGATCTGGGCAAACCCATCTGCTGTCGCGCTGGTACGGTTTCAGTAAGGTCTAAAAATAGATCGAATGTCAGTTTTTTTTGTCAAAATTGGGTTTTCATTAAATTATTATTCTATAACATCTTGTCTATCCTCTTTGAATATATCTTGGGAAAATTTACAAGTTTAGTGCAGAAAATTGCGATTTATAGTGGCAAGCTGAAAAGACTGTCTTTCACTTTAAGAACACGCACGGAGAGAGAGAAAAAATCGTCATTTTAATCAATGAATTATGGATGATTTGGAAAACAGATTATCAAAACCTGTAATAGGCTATGTCAAATTTCACCATGTGGTGGCATTTACCAGATCGCATCACATTTCACTAGGAACATATACAATTGAAGAGATCCACACATTGATCGAATTCGTCGTCTTCCAGGGCATATCCTTTGCCAAGCCGGCCTCTGGACATTCTGTATCATCTTCCCAATCATTTTCGAAAAAATAATTTACTATGTTCGTTACATTATTGCTGTCATTAAAGTTTAAATTGAGCAAACGCGCTATCTCAGAATCCATGGCTTGCACCGTAACCATTGCGGATTGTGTACACTGTGCACGCGAAGAAGTCGCCAGCCAATGAGAAGGGCTGTAGCAGGCCGTTGCTAAGAAGAAAACTTTTTTTTTTTTTACATGAGAAAGTTTTGTTTTAACGCTCTCTATTGGCTTACTGCTCTAATGACGTTGTGGAGAGTTATGAAACCGAAAGTGGGAAATCTAAGTTTGACAACGATACCAAACTTAGCAGCGAGCGAAGTTTTTTAGGCGTGTTTTCTGACTCTTTTTGCGCGATTTTGCTGCATCCACTCACAAAAATATTTTTTATATATATTTACGGTAGGAAATTTACAAAATATCTTAATGGAACATGATCTTTACTGAATATACTAATGATTTTGGCATAAAAGAAAAATCGATCATTTTGACCCATACAATGTATTGTTGGCTGTTGCTAAAAATATACCCGTGCGACTTACGACTGGTTTTGTGGTCCAGGGTCACATATTGTGTTTATATAAAGTGTTCACAGGCAAATTTACTTTATGTTTTTCCCCGGTGTGGAAATCAGGCTCATATAAATGTGAGGAAACACGATTCCTGCTGCATGTCAATATCCATGATCTCTGGTCAGTTGTAAGGAACACTATATCGAGTCCAAGCTTTAGTTTAAACTGTAAAAAAACTAGTAAAACAAATGATTATCAGTTTCCTCTATTAACTCAGTCACTCAGCAGCGTCTGCCGCTCAGGCCGGCTGAGGGAGTGTGTTCCCGCGGGAAAGTGACATCAGTGCATACTAGGCCTGTTGAAACGAATTCCGAAATTCGAATAGAATTTGAATATTAAACAAAAGTTTTAGTCGAACTGAAAAGAACTATATAAGTTTCAGAATTTCTGGTGGAGTTTTCACGGAGATATTAGCCGAAAACCATCGGAAGCGCTTCAACCATATTCAGCACAAATAAATGTTTATTAGATGTCCCTCTAGTGGACAGAACGTGTAACAACAACCACATGCTATAGTGGCACTGGCGATCCATAAGCCTGTGTGATGTCATAAATATTAATAATAGGATGAATTTGAGCATTTAATTTTCGAATATTAAATAAAATAAGGAATGGAAATCGAGTAGTATTATAGAGGAAGATTGACAGCCCTAGTGCATACTCTCTATATCAGTTTACATTCCCAACCAATAATTTTGCAATGAATTGTAATAAACCAGTGGGATTTTTGCATGCACAAGGGGTCTCAAGCATGTGTTGTCCTCCAGAAGCACCTCGGGTATACCTCAAGGCTCAGTCCTGGGCCCGCTTCACTATCTGTACGTTACCACAGATGCTATGGGCTAAATTTCCACTGTTATGCTGCTAATAAAGTGACGTCAGTGCAAACCCTCTATACTCGAACCGCAGTGCCGGACTCACGTTGGCCACGAACACGGTGTTTCCCAGGCGGCCGGCCTGCAGCGCGCTGATGATGTCAGGAGGGATGTTGGGGTTGTTGGCGATGGAAGGAGGAACGTTAATGCCGGCGGGACCGTCCTGTCCTCGACCCGCTCCGAACATCCGGCCCGATCTCTGCAGAACACGCCGCGCATGATCCCCGTCAGGGTCCTGAAACAGGCCCACACACTCATCACACACTGTCTGCGCGCACACACACGCGGGATGAAGGGATCTGATCGTTTACCTCCTTAATGTTCAGCGGCCGTCCGTTCAGATCATGTTTACTCATGACTTCAATGGCTTTCTTCACAAACTCTTCATCTTTGAACTCAACCACACTGAAAGAGACGAGCAGCGGTCAGGGCAGGGGTGTGTGTGTATGTGTGCGATTGTGTGTGTTTGAGTGAAGAGAGTGAGTGAGAGAGAGAGAGAGAGAGAGAGAGAGAGAGAGAGAGAGAGAGAGAGAGAGAGAGAGAGAGAGAGAGAGAGAGAGAGAGAGAGAGAGAGAGAGAGAGAGAGAGAGAGAGAGAGAGAGAGAGAGAGAGAGAGAGAGTGTGTGTGTGTGTGTGTGTGTGAGAGAGAGAGAGAGAGAGAGAGAGAGAGAAAGTGTGTGTGTGTGTGTGTACTAGTGATGCCAAACCTGCTGAAGTAAGTGATTACTTTTTCAATGTTTAGAAAAATATTAATTATAATAAAAAAAAATTGACATCCTAAAAAACTATTTAAGTACCTTTATTTCATAGTTGATTAGTTTTTATAAATGTTTGGGAAAACAAATTATAATAATAATAATTCCTACTTGATGCAGCTGTCAGATACCTGAAGAAACTCTTGAAGGCGACATTACATTGCATATTTAATTCATTGAAATATTACTTAATTTAAGCATTATCTAAATATTTAAGTATTCGCTTTGGTTAAAGTCCTCCTATAGTCAATTATTGTATCCCTCAAAACTCAAAAATATTTGATCACCAAAATGACATTTAAAAAAAAAAATTCTCTTGAAAATATTTCTTCATGCTTTAGAATATCTTGAATGTAACACGACACCCTTGCCTCATTTAGTACGAGTGGCTCTATGAATATGCAAATGAGCCCCGCCTCCACTCACTCAGAGATCCACTGGTTGACGATCACACGTTGATCTGATTGGTTACAAGGTCGTTTGTGGCGTCAGAAACACCAGCGATTTCACACCGTGTTTTTGAGACTGTCTTTGGTTCACTGCAGTTTTAAGGAGGAAATACTCAGCAATGCTGTCGACTTATGAACTTACACATGGTGTGTCTTAAAGCAGATTTAAAAACACCACAGAGAGACATAAACTACATTTTTAAGTTTTTCTAAGTTTGTCACAATTTTTTAACAAGCTTACAATTAGACAATATACAGATCAAGCTTACTATATATCTTAAGGTTTTCTTTTAGTTGAAAACATCTAATTTTTTGTTTACACATTGTTTAATCACATTATGTGATCATATACCATCCCCTTGTTAAACACGCTCCACAGCGCCACCCAGTGCATTCATTATAACTGCGAGTTAGTGCTTGGGATTGATCATGGATTCACTGCATTAAAGGTTGTATCAGTGATTTCAGGCCGAAACATAAATGATCAGAGCCTAGGCTCTGTGATCTGCACACAAAAACAAATGGGTACACCTCCACTCAAAACCAATCACAGACAGGGGCGGGTGTTGCTCCGACTTCACGTCCAGCCGTGAACGAGCGCAAAACCTCACAACACCCGCCCCTGTCTGTGATTGGTTGAACACTGTTTGTTTTGGTTTTGAGTGGTGGTGTACCCATTTGTTTTTGTGTGCAGATCTCAGAGCCTAGGCTGTCTACAGAGACGCGGTTTTTGGACGGCATGCTTATGGGGCGGGCAGCTAGCGGATCGGTAAGAAAGATTAGATGAATGTGATCATTTATTTTTGAGCCTGAAATCACTGATACAACCTTTAACGGCCAGAAAGGCAACGGAGTAAAACTGAAATAGTATTTTATTTTTCAAATAATAATTACAGATCGAATATTCGAAATTTTTAATATTTGTGCACATCCCTAGTATAAATTCCAGGGTTCGTACAGACACTGTAAAATTAAATTCCAGGACTTTCAAGAACTTTTCAAACACTACTTTTTGTTTTTCAAGGACTACAATCAGAGATCTCGCTAATTTAAACCAATATCTTTTTTTCAAATTCTAAAAAAGGTAACCCGAAAAATAAAAATATACTAATAAAACAAAATGGTACAAATAAAGTGCATTACATTAATTTTTAATGAAAATATTGTTTCATAGAAAAAAATTATACAATACTTTTCAATAATTCAAGCACTTTTCAAGTACCTCTTCATAAATATGGCTTTTTCTCAAAGGTTTTCCAGGACTTACATTTAAAAAAAGTCCAATTCAAGTACTTCAAGCAGCTTGTACGAGCCGTTTAGTTTTTGCTGAATGAATTGATGTGTTGTGAAGCGGTTCTTACCCACAGCCCTGCACACGCACGTCCCAAGAGGAAGAAGAGGAGGAAGAGGAGGAGAGAGAACATTATCAGAATCACGTCAACTCAAACAACTTCAACTCATTTATCATTAGTGCTTCAGAAAGATCAATTACAACATGCTCATGAAGTACGGGAGCGTTTTAATCAGCTCGTTAACATTTCATTGTGACGTGGCTACAGTGAGATGGACAAATGAAAGCAAATAAACTCAGAAAGGGGCAAATGAAACTGGATCTTGTTGTTACGGGAAAAAGAGAGAGAACGGATCAAACGGACAGATGGATGAAGGGTTTAAGGAAAGACACCTGACAGATAGATGACTCTCGTAGGTCAGTTGGCGTGATCTTAAATCCAAATCAAAAAACACCTAAGCAATCATCAGATGTGAGACAGATGGACCCCAGCCAAACGGGTCAGCACCATCCAAAATAATCATCATAATAGTCTTTACTGTAACATCAACACACCATCCATCCCAAAGGTCAAAGGAACAACAGTGTAATCGGCTCTACCGGAGTGCGATTTTAACCTCGCAGATTCACCAACACTTACCCTTGACTTTCCTTCTCCATCCTTAAAGAGTTCCACGTATGTAACCTCACCAACTACATGAGACATACAAAGGGAAAATACCACAGAGAACAAGGCATTTAAATCACCAGTGGATCGCCCGAGTGCAACGCTACAGGAAAACATACACCTGAACCCTGCGGCCCGCTCCACGAGCGCCGCCTCAAACCGATGCATTTATTCCACTATATATACACTATATATACACTATATATACAGGTGCAGAGTAGAGCTGCACCATTGATCGCACTGAAAGGAGTAGGTCACTTTAAAATGAGAATTAGCCCATGATTTATTCGCCCTCAAGCCATCCTAGTGTATATGACATTCATCTTTCAGATGAATACTATTAAGAGTTATGTTAAGAAAATGTCCTGCTCTTACACGCTTTATAATGGCAGTGAATTGCAACCAACAGATTGAAGCTCAAAAAAGTGCATCATTTATATAGTGCATTATATCATAAATGTGCATCTATCCATGATAAGTGTAAGAAAAATGTCCATATTTAAGATGTTACATCTTCCAGTGAAGCTAGTTATCTTACTTTATAAAGTTTTAAATATGAACATTTTTCTTACACAAATTCATTGTTTTGCTTCAGAAGGCCTTTATTAACCCCTCGGACCCGTTTGGAGTTTGTTTATGATGGATAGATGCACTTTTTTGAGCTTCAATATGTTTGTTGCAACACCAGGACATTTTTTAATATAACTCTGATTGTATTCGTCTGAAAGAAGATTGTCATATGCACTAGGATGGCTTGAGGGTGAGTAAATCATGGGCTAATTTTCATTTTAAAGTGAACTACTCCTTTAAAACAAGTTGGCTCATCACGATTTTGAAATCACAAAGGCTGCGATTATTTTTCTGCGCAGCTTGTCAGTGAAGCACGGCTCAGTAAACGCTGCTCGCTCTGAAAGCACTGAGTTCGAGTCGCTTATAACGTGCATTTGAAAAAGCAACACACGTCAAACATCTTTCCAAACATGAGACGCATTTATGAACCTCTTGTCCAACAAAAAGACATTTAATAACACGCATTTACTCCAAACTCACTTCATAAGGACAGCTGAGCTCCTCCTCCTGTGAGATGATGCGCTTCTGACACAGAATAAGGCAGGCGTGTGTTTATTACTCATGTTTAATCAAAGCGTTTCAATCTTCGGTTTATTCAGATACAGAGAGTGTGATGCTCATAGGGATTTCCTGGAAAGACTGCTTTAAAATGTGTTTGTTTTTTTCTCTTATGACAAATCTTATCATAAGGAATATTAATTAATTAATCTGCTTCTGTTATTAGTGTAGTATTCATAAATTTAAATTTGGAGGAAACCAGACATTTTTGTTTAACTTAAGTTTGTTACTGTTTCTTTATTAATGTCTTTTGTTTGTTTGTTTTACTCCTTGTACCCCCCTGACTTTAGTTGCTATTCTCTAAAATCAATAAAAAAAAATACAAAGAGTTATTGTACTTCTGCGGGGCATATGTGGTGTGTGTGTGTGAGACACCCTCTGGTGTTCAGGCAAATATGTGGTGTGGTGTGTGTGTGTGTGAGACACCCTCTGGTCCCAGTCACGCCGACCCTGTCTTCTTCCTTCCTTCCACACACACTGAACCTCTTCACGCTGACCTTATCTGATAGGCTACTGTACAATATTTTCATTGTAGCCTAATAGAAAACGCATTTTGGCACATAATTTGGTTCAACCGCCCGCCACCCGCCCAAATTTAATTAAAACATCTTTATTCGTCACATCATCCGCGGCTGTAACCGCCAACCGCGCATCTCTGGTGTGTGTGTGTGTGTGTGTGAGACGCCCTCTGGTGTTCAGAGGGATATGTGGTGTGTGTGTGTGTGTTCAGATGGAGGAGTATTTACTACCGATCACTGACAAACTGCGCATAAAATAATCGCAGCCTTTGCCAAATCACGTGCGGTTTCATTGCGATTAATCGTGCAGTCCTAGTGCAAAGATGTAGAAAAATCACAGGTTTGACCACCCACCTGTACAAATCCTTCAAAACATCAGTGAGATCAAGCTACAGTGAGACTACAGCAGATACCAGAATAGCCTAGAGTCAAAACATATTCACACCGGCCAGAACAGCGTCCGAAGACGCAGAAAACACGCTCCGCTACATGACAGATACGAGAGAGGGAGAGGACGGGACGGGGACGCTGCGCTGTCTGTGTGCGTTACCTTTCTCACGCATCAGATCTTTAATAGCCTGCCACTTCATATCATAAGGGATATTGCTAATGAACACCCGGTTCCTGAGCGAGGCCTTCTTGTCTCCGCCCGCGTGACGCTCTTTATACGGATGGTAGCGGTGAGACTTTCGGCCACCGGAGCTTTTCTCTTTGGGCTCCGGCTTCTCCTCGGCATCGCTGCAAAGACACGGAGAGGAAAACACACGTCAACACACACATCGGAGAGTCCACAGCAGTTCAACTACACAGGCTAAAGGACTATTTAAAAAAGAAAAAGTAAAAATAAATAATGGCTGTCAAAATTAACGCGTGCGATGAATTTTCTACCGTTTAATGCAGCATCCCTTTTTTCTGTCAGCGTTTGGCCAGCGTTACATATATGATCACGCTCTTATTCATGCAAATGCTTTTAAAACATTCAAACGCGCAAAAGAAAATGCGCTGCCTTTAATGTCCCGACACACACACACAAAATCGAGTTCTCTTTTTGCTCTTGAACGAAAACTAACACACAATAATGCCAAAATGTCTGTTTTGTCGAGAATCCTCATCCTTCCTCACAATGTTGAATGGCTATAATTAATGTTTAAAATTGTGGGGGGAAAAACGTTTTCATCGAGACATCAGGAGCTGGATTAGGCTAGTATCAATGATAAAAAGATGCAATTAAACAAGTATTTTAAATATACTGTCTTTAAGTTGTCTCTACATTCATTTGGAGATTAACTGAATTTATTAGGCCTATATTATAAAATACATAAAAAACTTAAGTGTTTTTAATCGATTGACAGCACTAATATGACAGAACGATTTTTTAAATCTACAACTTTATCATTATAGTTATTGTGTGAACAGCCATTCCTAAAACTACACACATCACATTAACAAACACTCAGAAAAAAAATGGAGAAATAGTTTAGAAAATGTTCCAACTACTATTTTATAATTAATTACTCTTATAAATTGACCCAAAAGTTTAAAAAAATTCAGTATTTATAACCTGTAATAGTTTTTTTCAAATGCAATTGCGTTTAAAAAAAAATATATATTTTTGTTTTAATTTTCACAATTGGTTCTGTCAATATTTAGTGATAAAACCCCCCTGAAAAAAACCCACATTAAAACGCTTAAAAAAAAAAAAAATCACTACAAGCACAAACATTTTTAGACACATTTAGACGCTCGTCTTCTCTTTCCTATGGTGACGTATATATTAAACCTAACATTACATTATTTAAAATTGAACATAAGCATTATGTTGAGGCCCTAAAAGATGCAAGAAATAAAAAAAGTAAAACAGGTAGAATTTTTTTATCCTTTTCTTTTTGGAATTGTCTGCAAGTTATGAATGCAATAGATAACAGTTGAATACATTGTGATACTCTATACTTGTATATTGTTATTGTTCTGTTATGCAATCATAACATAAAAGAACAAATGTAGGGCGGGGCTTGATTTTTTCCGTGGGGATGGTGATTGGATGGTTGTGATTTGCTGCAATATTCCATAAAAAATCCTAAGAATTGCCCATTTTGATTTCATGGTGACTTTAACACAAACTACATTGAAAATAAACTTTGAGCACGAACAATCGCTAATGATGGGGCGGTTGCCATGGGTTACCGCTTTGATTGGCGCGCGCCACTAATGACACAAACCGCAACAAAACAAAACGATGACAGAAAAATACGCGCTGAGAGGAACGGAAAATTGGAGAAACTATCTTAAGATACACTCATGACGAACCGCGAATGATCTGAAGATAGAAATAAACGCGATTCTTTTTTTATCTGTGAACGCGCGCAGGCCGCGCAAACAACACGCACGTAATAGACGCAACAACAGTAGTATTTGTGATTTAAAAAGCTCCAAATTACGTTTTAACGCCATTTGTGTTCTCCTGTGTCTGCTGGGGCTCCGGTTCTCCTTCGTCTGTCGGAGAATCGCCTGATTCTTCTTGCTTGTTGTCAGTGAGATCGAGCGCCAGCTCCGCGTCCGCCATCACTGCTGATCTCTCTCAAGCGCGCGTCCGCGCTCAGTTATCGCGAGAAGACGCGAGAGGAAAATGGCGTTTGAGATTTTGCAGGAGACTGAAATGTTTTTTTTCCCGCTAAAATCAGTGAAGGCCCCTGGCTGGGATAAATGCATCTGTGTTCCTCATAGCGTTCAAAGTCAAGTCTCTTTTATGTCTATAGTGCTTTATACAATACAGTATCAAATAATAAGATTCACAGTTATAAGTTAACTATTATCCTGAAAAAAAAAACGAACTATATTTTCGCTTTCAGTAGCCTACTGTATCTGAACCACAACAACATATTGGTGTTCCAGAAATATGTCTCTTATCCTATTGCCATCTTTTATTAAAACAGACATATATGTGAAAATAACTGGGCTAGAGTGTGGGCTTAGCCACAAAAAATATTTTTTTACTATAAGATAAAAAAAAGTGTCTAATTTTGCCCACAAAATGTTTGTTTTTTTTGTACAAAGGTTTATTTGTGGCGACTTTGATGTGAATTGCTCCATCTGGTCTCCAAACTGAA
>JAULUF010000078.1:3427500-3495000 GCA_031834385.1 Semotilus atromaculatus | reverse complement strand
TCTAAAGGCGCAACGTTTCTTTACAAAGTGACGTCGCCACCTACTGGCCCCGCAGCAGAACACAGCGGTTTTAGTGCATGAGAACACCTTCCATTGCATTTACATTTATGCATTTGCCAGACGCCTTTATCCAAAGCGACTTACATTGCATTTCAAGGTACACATTTACATTCTTATCAGTAACTCCCTCTGCAGGGACTTTGCAGATGTTTTTCATTTTCAAACAACAACATTACACACTAATGAAACTTAAAGGTGCTATATGTAACTTTTCTACTAAAATGAATCCTTTTTTTATTGCCTGTGTGTGAAGGGGTTGTAATCACACATTACAATGATCCACTTGTCAGGTTTTGCTATTACCTCTGAAGGCCAGAATTACTATTTCTAGTATCTATACTAAATCCATCGGATGTGACGTGCATGCGCTCTCCCGAGAAACGGCACCAAAAAATATGAAACTTATATGGTTATTTTCAGCTCGACTAGAATCCGTTGAGTATACGCTGAGATATTTGCGTAATAGACGGTATTGTCAATGAGTTCGAGCACGAGCGCTCTTGTAAAAATTGGTTGGAATCTGAAACTTCACCGCTAGATGCTGCTAAAAACTACATATAGCCCCTTTAAACATAGAAATAAGCAAAACAGGTATGAAGTGCTGCTTTAAAATGTGAATTCCATTAAATATCCCTTACCTTCCCAGGCGTCCCTCCATCCCTGTTGATCCCCAATCTCGACGCGTGAGGATGAAGGGGCTCGTCCGGGAACATGTGTAGCGTTCATTACAACCACAGTCTGGCGGCCATGAGCAGCGGAGACATCATGGCATATTCCCTGAGCCTGGAGCAGAAGATGGCCTTCGCGTTCGTGGGGATGTTGCTGGTGTTCCTGGGCTTGTTGATCGTCAGGTGTTTCCGGATCCTGTTGGACCCCTACAGTAGCATGCCGTCCTCGAGCTGGGGCGACGGGCTCGAGGGCCTGGAGAAGGGCACGTTTGAATACGCTCTCACCTGAGAACACCTTCCCAAAGCTAGAGCACCATACATTTACATTTATGCATTTGGCAGACGCCTTCATCCAAAGTGACTTGCATTGCATTTCAAGGCACACATTTACCTCAGACGGTGTGAGAATTCATCAAGATCTCCTAGATCATATGCAGAAAGTGTTTTTGTCTTGTTTTCCAGTACAAATACTGTATCTAAACATTCTTAAATCAAGATGCATTTATTTGAGACTTAAGATATTAAGTCTTGTTTTTTGAAAAATTGCTCAAAATTAAAGGTGCAGTAAGCGATTTCTGAGAAATGCTGTTAAATTTTATAGGACTGAGCAGCACAACACACTTGTAGCCAATCAGCAGTAAGGGGCGTGTCTACTCATAATGGGGGAGGAGACAGCGTGAGCCAATCAGCAGTAAGGGGCGTGTCTACTCATAATAGTAGTAGTATTTACTCCTGTAAAAGAGATTTAAATCTCAGTGAGGTTCTCCTGGCTAAATAAAGGTTAAAAAAAATAAAAAAATAATGGGGGAGGAGACAGCGTGAGCCAATCAGCAATAGGGGGTGTGTCTTCTCATGATAGGGGAGGAGACAGCGTGAGCCAATCAGCAGTAGGGGGTGTGTCTACTCATTATGGGGGAGGAGACAGTGAGCCAATCAGCAGTAGGGGGTGTGTCTACTCATTGTGGGGGAGGAGAGAAAGTGAGTGAGAGGGAGATTTAAAGAAAGGCTGTAGAAAGAGAGATGGCTGAGAGACATTACAACAAGGAATATTTCAGGGAAGAGCTTTAGGACACGCGTTAATAGACTATTTGAAAAGCTTTCCAGCGCTGGAGACACCTAAGCGGGAAAGCCTGAAAACTGAGGCCGAGGTTTCATTGTTTCTACTCCATACACTAGTAGCATTGATGTTAATATCTTCAGTAAATGTAACATGATTTAAGAATTTTTAGAAATTTTGAAAATTGGAAACCAAGACAAGAAAATTGAGGAAGGACATACATTTTTTTACAGTGAATTTGGAGTATGATGTCACATCATTTGGCCACTGGGCATCTCAGGGAAGAGGAGAAAAGACTTGAACTAAAAAGAAAAGGAGATTCACGTGTGTGAGGATGTAAACGGAGTAACTTCGCCCCGTATTGCAGTACGTCTGGCCTAACTCTCCTGTTTACTGTGATCTGCATCTCTGAGGCCGACGAACTCAAACAACCTGCTGTTTCTGAGAAGCTGTGAAACCTTAAAGCATTGAAAACATCGTCTCCACTTTTGTGAAACTTTCCACTTTTCACATGAAACCAGAGACTTTCAGAGGGAAAATTCTTGAATGTAATGTCTGAAATCGTGACACACTCTGTGTTTGTTTTATTTGTTTGTTTGTTTGTTTGCGTGACAGAAGGGTGTGTCACCATGACAACAGCAGAGAAACGCGAGCCGGGTCCGAGTGATGCACCGATGAAAGCGTAGCTCATCTCGTGTTCTAGTGCTGTGAATCTGCCTTACTGTTACTCGGACTGGATTCTGTGCCTTCATTTAACGGTAGCATATATCTCATGGAATCATCTGTGTGTGTGTGTGTGTGA
Organism: Semotilus atromaculatus; assembly: GCA_031834385.1. Taxonomy (NCBI): domain Eukaryota; kingdom Metazoa; phylum Chordata; class Actinopteri; order Cypriniformes; family Leuciscidae; genus Semotilus; species Semotilus atromaculatus. Next base: position 3,492,413 of record JAULUF010000078.1, on the reverse strand, counting down.
GTGTGTGTGAGTATATAGTTTGTACAGTATAAAAACCATTACGCCTATGGAGAGTCCCCACAAAGATGTGTGCGCCTGTTTGTGTGTGTGTGTGTGTGTGTGAGTGTGTGTGAGGATGACGGAGATGAAGACCACTGTGTGTGTTTATCTGCTGCAATAAAACAGTTATGGACCTTCCTTTTGCTGTAAGTTTATTTCCTAAATCATGAAATCAAAATTCACTTTATTTACCTTGTAAATCCATGTTGGACATTGGCAAAATCAATGGTATTTAAAAAAAATAATAAAAAAAATTCTCTCTATTTAAAAATAGGCCTAATACTGTGTATTACATCTGATTATATTTCTTTCTGTGATGAAGTCTGTTACTTACAAAATTACCTGATATTTTGTTGTTGTGGTTCCGATATAAAGCCCTAATTATAACACTGGCATAAAAACATGAATTTGATACATAACACACACACACACTCTCTCACACACACACACACACACACACACTCACTCTCTCTCTCTCTCTCACACACACACACACACACTCACACTCACACACATACTCTCTCTCTCACACACACACACACACACACACACACTCACTCTCTCTCTCTCTCTCTCTCACACACTCACACACACACACACACACACACACACACACACATTGTCGAGTCTACGTCAGGATACTGACTTCATAGTCTATGTGGATACTGTTCCCAGGAATGTCTACTGGAAAACAACTCTCCAAATCTGGAACATCAGCAGAAGAGTTAGTGAACACACACTCACTCACACACACACACACACACACTGATTACATGTCTTGTACCCGAGGCACACTGAGGAATCCATGAAGGACAGAAAAAACTATTGATGGAGTCAAACACATGAATGGCCTAAAATCCACTGCTCAAGGTCAGAGGTCAAACAAACACCCACATCACCTTTAGCCAATCAGAGGTCACTCAGCGAACTCTCCTATGAATCCTAGCGAAGCCGTTCCAAGGTCAAGCCAGCCACTCACAACATCACACAACATCACACAACATTACACAACTATGAGTAACAGCCATAAGGAAGTATTAGTGTAATGTGTCAGAAGCGCCCGGAGCGAGTTATGGCTTTACATTAACCTCATCAACACAGACACACTCCACATGACCAGCCATCACACCTCCACACACACACACACACACACACGTCCACATCATAAACATTAAAACAATCATAAATCATAAAACCATCTCTAATAATGTTAATTTTTAAGCGCTTTGCCTTTGATGGAGCAAGAACACTTTCCCAACCAATCAGGATCCACCTGTGTACTATATAAAGAGTTCCACACACACACACTCACTTACACACACACACACACACACACACACACTCCTGATGGAGAATCCCGGGTTCGAGGGATCTAAAGATGATCCTCCTCAGTACGAGGAGACGTCGTTCTGCAGCGGCGGCTTCCGGAGCGGGGCGGTGCGGGCGCTGCGGGCGTCGGCCGCGGGGGCGTTTGGACACGCCACGCTGGAGCGCGCGCCCAACGCAGACTTCTACCGCAACGCCGCGAGCATCAGCGGCACCAGAGTCACGCGGCCGTCCCTGCAGGAGCTGCACCAGGTCTTCCAGAAGGTGAACACACACACACACACACACACGAGAACATAACCCTGCTTTAATGCACTGGTGAACATTTAAGATTTATCTTCAAACTAAGAAGAAATGGTTATTCTATGACGAAACCCCTTTTATTTTCACACATTATCTGCATTATCTGCTTTTCTTCCTTAGTATTTTTGTCTTGTTTCCAGTCCAAATATCTATAATTTCTTAAAATCAAGAAATATACTTGAGAAGTAAAATGACATAAGCAGTTATATATTGTTTTCCTGGAGTTTTTTCTACTTCTTGGTTTTCATTTGAATTAAGATTTATCTTACCCCATTGGCAGATCATTTTGCTTGGTTTTATTTTGATTTTATTCCCCAGAAAACAAGAAATAATTTCTTGTCATTTTATTTCTCAAGTAAATGCTTCTTGATTTAAGAATTTTTAGATATTTGGACTGGAAACAAGACAAAAATACTAAGTAAGTAAAGCATTTTTTTGCGATGTAGGCCTACCCTGAAAAAAAAAAGAAAAAAAAAAGAAAGTTTTAAGATTATTTTTCTTTCCCCATTGGCAGATACTTTTACTTTTTTTTAAGCAAAACTCACTTAATTAATTTTATTATTATTTTTTTAAACATCTTGCTAACTTTCCCATTAAGTTCGGGAATGTTCTCTAAACATTCAGAATGTTCATTTTTTTAAACATTAAGGGAATATTCCATTGTATCATTTTGCAAACGTTATGGATTTTTTTTTTTAAAGTTATAAAAGTTTAGAGGAACATACAACTAAAGCGTTTCAGAAAAAGACATTGCATAAACAATGATTTTGCATAAATAATGACAATTAAAGTTAACTAAACGAACGTTCTACTAACGTTACAGGAAGAACGTTTCTGAGAGAACCTTAACAGAACATGTTAAAATTTAATTTTTGTTAACAAAATTAACAATTGCAATGCGAACCAAAAGCTCCAAACATTTTTAAAAAAATGCTCACGGATGATATTTTACTAGCATTTAAGCAGCGCATGATTCATGACTCGGGCTTTAGACCAGCAGTGTGTGTGTGTGTGTGAGTGTGTGTGTGTGTGTGTGTGTGTGTGTGTGTGACGGGATCAATAACTCCCTGATGAGAAAGCCTGAGAGAAAAGCACTTGGTTTATGAGTAACGATCTTCAGTGGCTAATGCACTGATCTGAGGCCTGACCCGGATAACTCATGCAAACAAGGGCGAGAGAGATTACGGATCCAGAAACACTGACGCCGGAGAAACTTATTTCTAACGCAAGATGGAAAGGAGGAAAACGAGCACAGAACAGTCTCTCTAGAGAATCTACAGACACAAAACTTCAAAATTATGCAAATCTGTTAACATTCTTAAATCAAGATGCATTGGAGAAGCAAAAATTAATGAAGATACGTCTTGTTTTATGATCAAAACGAAGTGAGTTTGCGCTTAAAACAAGAACTAGGCTAATATCTGCCAATGGAGTCAGAAATATAATCTTAATTCGAGAAAAATACCGTTTTTTTTTTTTTTTCAATATTGAAGTGCAAATATTACACGTTCAGCTCAAGAGCTGCAAATACACTCAAACCAAACATTATTCAGACACCATATCATTTGTGATGTGTTCACTAATCACTAGTGTGTGCAGGACACTATAGTTCATTTTTGTAAGTGAGGAGAGCAGAATAAAGTAAACTGTGACATATTATACCCAAATATTCTTCATACCAGTAACATTTATAAACTGATCTGGGCTGAGTTTCCCGAAACCTTCTTAACGCTACGTCGTTCTTAAGTTACACCTTAAGCTGTACCTTATCGTTAATACGCGTTTCCCGAAACGCTCTTAGTTAAGTATACCTTCTGTAAGTTATACGTTCGGAAGGTTGGTCTGGACTACTCTTAGCTTTACCTTATCACTGTTAAAGGTCTATATGAATATAATTCTGAAGTTTTAATACACCCAGACAGTGTTCAATTAGGCTAATTCAAGTGTTTTCATGCAAAGAGTAAAATTGTCATTACACTGATTGTTGTTAGAATTTTAATTATATTATTATATATAACAAAATTTTATACATTTATTTTAATTAAAGAGCGCTTTTAAAGGTCAGTGAAAGCATAGGCTACTGTCAGTTAAGTCCTATTCGGACGCTAATATTGTTTATCATGGGCTCGTACGGTATTTTAAACATTTACAGGGGTAAGTCGGTTATTTTAGTGCCGTCCGAATCCATAATATCAGTGTTTTTTCTCACCCAACCCGCGTAAAAAACTCTGTCCAAATTAGTACCTACTGATTTTTGACAAACATGTCGTGTGGTAATTTAATTGCCGTCTGAATCCACATCTCTGAGTTTACAAGAAGAGATTCAAAATTCACGGTTTAAATCCTTTTTGATCACTGCCGAGCACCGTAGCTACGTGATTACTGAAATGCTTGAAAGTATTTACAAGAACAGTATTTCATCGCAGCTCACCTCAGCGAACAAAAATGGGAAAGAGAAGAAAGCACATAAAAATTTTTAATGGTTATTATGGCAGCAATGATACAATTTTAAAATATGTAGGCAAGGCTAGGCTGTTATAGTTTGGATTATTTTTTATAATATCCCATGAGTCCTAGTAAATGCAATTTCAACTATTTCTGAAGTGCTTCTTTTATAAAGAACAGCGCTTTCTCACATAAGCAGCCCCTGCACGAGAGAATAATTGATTCTCGAGTCATCGATATCAACAGATTCAGCACCATCGCCACGGACAGCACCCGGTAACGTCGCACGTAAGAAGGTATATCTTAAGCAGCTTTCTAAGGTATAGTTCGGGGAACACGCCTAGAAATGGTATACCTTCAGTTAAGTTATACCTTAAGAGTCTTCGTAGCGCGCTAAGAGACAACGTTATCGGGAAACTCAGCCCTGATCTGATCATGTTCTGCTGAAGTGTTTTTTCTGTAATAACTAATGCTCTTTTACACACAGACTGAACAACATGAAGCATTGCTTGGTCACTGGTGGAGCTAAACTGGTATTATCTAATTGTGGAGTTAAATAGCCTATAACATAATTCATGTGTGAGAGTAGAAGGACGGACAAAACCACTGAAATATCCACTGATCTGAGAACTGAGTTCTGCTCATACTTTATTACCACTTTCTAAACTATGTGATGATGTGAGAAATGTTGAAGATGTCTGAATAAATGTTGGTTTGATTTTAAAAGCATGTGCAAAATGCTCAGATTAGTGTGTCAGCTATACCCCAAAGTGTGTGTGATTTTAACTGTGTGTATCGTCAGAATGGCGGTGTGGATGTGTCCGGTCCGGGGGAGGGCCGCGGGGGCCGGGAGGGCTGCGGGGACACGGGCTCGGCGCTGGGGGACGCGGAGGCCGGAGAGCCGCTGCAGGAACAGGACTCCGGAGGACTGGTGAAGTTCGGCTGGATCAAAGGAGTTCTGGTGAGAAACGATCAGCGCTGCACGATATGGAAGAAAACTGCGATATGCCATAACTCATTAAATAATGCGATAATGCTTACAGTGTGTAGCCTAAAATAACATTAAACTTTAAAAAAAAAAAAAAAAAAATTTTTTTTTACTTTTTTTTTATAGTACGTGTTTCACTGAAACATAAGAAGTGTTATTTTAACATTAGTGTAAACCTCTGGGCTTTAGGTGTATTTAACAACAGAAACTGAATAATCAAATATAAAAAATAAACACTGCTTAGTTTTCACTGTATGAATTCAATATATCCTGATTCTTATTAAAGCTATAAAAGTTATTCAGCCAAGAGTGAGTGATTTTCTCTATCTTTTGTGCATGATCCCCGCGGGAACATTCCCTTAAGGTTTTGTTTAGGTTTTGGTTCCCATGGAAAGTTTTCTTAACGTTATAACCCTGGCGAACGTTCCCTAAATGTTAGTTTTTGGTGTGGTTCAAACTAACCTTTAGAGAACCATAAACTAACGTTCCCTAAACGTTCTTTGTTAGTGCATGGTGAATGATCTTTACAACAGAAGTGAATCAATCAAAACTAACTTGGACACTAACTTTACAGCCAAAGCAATCTATGTTACTGTAATCTCCTGTTATCACTGTAAAGCTGCTTTGGAACAATCTATATAGGCTAGTTAAAAGCGCTGTATATGAAGTAGACTTGACTTATTGCGATATGCATACTGCGATATCTCAGTATTGCCTCTGTCTGGCCCTCAGGTGAGGTGCATGTTGAACATCTGGGGTGTCATGCTGTTCATCCGTCTGTCCTGGGTGTTCGGACAAGCAGGAATCGGTGAGATGTGTTCAGAAACCTTCCCTGGACACAGTTACACTCGCACAGAAAACACACTCTTAACAACCTGCAATCTGCTCAGTTCCGGCTGCTCTCAAACGCTCTTCCAGTAACGTTAATACAGCGTTAGTTCAACGTTATTTGGTCTTCACTGCATGCAAATAATGTTTTTCTTACTTAGTATTTTTGTCTTGTTTCCAGTCCAAATATCTAAACATTTTTAAATCAGGAAGCATTTAGCCTATAGAGAAGCAGAATTACATAAGAAATTATATGTTGTTTTCTGAAAAGAAATATTAAGTGAGTTTTTGCTTAAAACAAGCTAAATTATCTATGGACGCTTGTTTCCGGCCCAGAATAAAAAAAAATTAAATAATTTTTCTCACAATTGCATGTTAAAAAAGTCAGAATTGAGAGATATAAACATGCAATTGTGAGATAAAAAGTCGCCATAACGTTTTTTATGTATTCTGTGGCGGAAACAAGCTTCCATAATGATCTGCCAAGGGGTAGAAAAATAATCTTGCTTCCATTTGATTTATTTTGATTTTATTCCCCAGAAAACAAGACAATAATTTATTATGTCATTTTACTTCTGAAGTAAATGCTTCTTGATGTAAGAATTTTTAAATGTTTGGACTGGAAACAAGACAAAAAAAAAACTTTATTTAGCCTATACATCGTTCCTTCTGAAAAAAATGCAGTCGGGCGTTCCTGTAGCCTAATGCTTTAGTTTTAAATGTTGCTAGCCTAGCCTAGCCTACTTGTTTCAGGGAACATTCAAAAATATTTTTTTTTCTGGAATTTTACCTCTAGATTTGCATTACATTTCATTTTTAAAAACTTGTTTTTTCAGAGTTTCATTGCTCGTTTGGAGCGCTAGTTTCCGCATCTGGTGTGTTTTTTCCTTTAGTTCGGTTAAGCATATTAAACACTCGCACCAGAACAGTGGCTCTGAGACACACACATACATATAAAAAAAAGTGTTTGTGTGTCTCGACAACTACAAATAAAGCCACTATAAGCTCGCGGAGAGATCGAACTTCAATCCATCTTGACGGATGATGCGCATGAAACTCTGACCAATCAGAGACAGTTTCACTAAAGTTACATCAGTTGTCTTGTGAAAGTGAACCGAACCAAAAAAAAAAAAAAAACTAAAAAAAAAACTAAAAAAAAAAAAAAACAGGCAACATTGGAGTCTACAGGTCTGAGAGTCTCGTCGTGTTTCGGTGTGGAAAGCGCGAAGGTCACCGCCGGTGTTTAATGGCGCGTAACTAACAGCGCATAAGAGGTTTGAGTTTCTGTGAAAGTTCTGCCGGTTCTGAGAAGTTCAGTTCCAGTCGGACACCTCCAGCTCCAGGCCAACACATTACAGCACTACAGCCCACCAGGAGCTCTCGGCCGCCGCGTGCTTCATGAGGCGTGAGAGACTGCAGCCATGAGCGCTTTTAGTCCTCAAAGATCCCATTACAGCGCGGAACACACACACGCACACGCGCACACACACGCGCACACACACACGCACACACACTGGTAACACTCCCAGCATAAATATCTAAACATTCTTAAATCAGCAAAATTAAGTCTTGTTTTCTGGAAAAAATACATCTAAATTAAGAGTTTGTGCTTAAAACAAGGACAAATATATGTAAATTTTAGCAATTATCCACTGAAATGTCATCTGATCTATTCTGGATGTGAAAAAATATTGTCACCTTGTTACACTTGTGGTCATAATGACCGGCCTACAAAAAATAGCTTATAAATCTCTCATCATGCTATATTATCACCCAATATTGGATTCAATCTTTTTGTCAACTTGTTCTCTTTCACTTAGGACTGGTTTTATATTTCTATTTGCATCTGATTAATCGTAAGCCTCATTTATCTGAGAGTTGGCATCTAATTTATAAACACGTCAAGGGCTCGATTTTGCAAGCACACACACACACACACACACACACACACACACACACGCACACACACACACACACACACACACACACACACACACACACACACACGTGTACAGTAACATAATGAACGTGCTCTGGAAACTACACTTTTCTCTTATTTTCAGTCTCTCATTCACTTTCAATGGCTCATTGGAACTCTGTCCCATTTTGTACAAAATAAAAGTTTTTCAAAACAAACTTCATGGTGAAAAATTAAAGTAGACTAGTGTGATCAACAGTGCCAATTTTTTCATATTTTATTTAATATTTCCAAAATTATTAAAAAATAATGCTTTTTTTTTACTAAAAAAATTAGATGCCTACTCTCAGATAAATGAGGCATACGATTAAACAGATGCAAATAGAAATATAAAAACAGTCCTAATTGAAAGAGAACAAGTTGAATCCAATATTGGGTGATATTATAGCATAACAAGTGATTTATAAGCTATTTTTCATAGGCCAGGCATTTTTGACCGGGAACATCACAGGAGTTATAGGGGTTTGAACACCACACAAGGGTTAATTATAATGCAGTTTTGCTTATCTACTAGAATGTTTTGATATTGGAACATGTATTTTTGATATTTTTTGTCAGTTTTGGAGTACAGTTATATTAAATCATCTCATATCATGCATATAAAGTTATTATTTGAGGTCCCCTGACGTGATGTGTGTGTTGCAGGTCTGGGAATAGTGGTTGTGTTATTGAGTATAGTGGTGACCAGCGTCACGTGTCTGTCCATGTCGGCGATCTGTACCAACGGTGTGGTGCGAGGAGGTACAACACACTTCAACACACTCCAACACACTTCAATACACTTCAATACACTTCAACACACTTCAATACAGAATACTGGATCAGATGCGCTTATGAAAAGAAAATATTTGTCCCTATCAGTATATTAAATGGTTTAACAGTATTATGTAGAATATAGTGTTCATATATTACAATATATTGAATAATATAAGGAATTGCCACTTTTCATATATTGAAAAATATGTGAACATATATTTACTAATATATCATAATGCATGCACGTTTATAAAGCATGCATGGGCATTGGGCAAGCAAAGCATGCTGGGAACTAGAACATACATTCACATTTATATGGGAACATGTACGTGCAATGTACACAATAAAGGATATAACTTTGTGTATATTACATGTAATGCTATTTTTGTCTTCATTTATAAATATGTATAAATATATAGCCATACATGGTCAATGCATATTGCACTATATTGTAAAATATAAGCACTAGTTAGTTTCCCATATATGGAAATGTATTATGTAATATATGGCATTATATTTAGCAGACAGTGTATTCCCGTATATGTGTGTTTGTGTGTGATGAGTGTGTGTGTGCTCCAGGCGGTGCGTATTACCTGATTTCTCGCAGTTTGGGCCCCGAGTTCGGCGGGTCCATCGGCCTGATCTTTGCGTTCGCCAACGCCGTGGCCGTGGCCATGTATGTCGTCGGGTTTGCTGAAACTGTGGTGGAGATACTCAAGGTACAAACACACCACCGTCTCATAATCAGAAATATTAATGATCTCCTGCATTCACAGCATTATATGAGACATCACGGTTTTCTCCAGAGCGGCTATAAATATAAATGAAGTAAAATAACTTATTAACTTAAAGGATTAGTTCACACAAAAACTTTTGCTGATAATTTCCTCCCCCCATGTCATCCAAGATGTCCATGTCTTTCTTTCTTCAGTCGAAAAGAAATGAAGGTTTTTGATGAAAACATTCCAGGATTTTTCTCCATATAATGGACTTCAACAGGACCCAAACGGTTCAAGGTCCAAATGACAGTTTCAGTGCAGCTTCAAAGGGCTTTAAACGACACCAGACGATGAATAAGGGTCTTATCTAGACAAACCATCGGCATTTCACAAATACATAAAACAGTTGAAGTTTTATAAGCACAAATGCTGGCCTTGCTCTGTTCTGTGATGCGCGTTCGTGACTCACGTAATACGCAATTACGTTGAAAAGGTCACGCTTCTGTCCTGACGAATTCTCTTTTAGCCTTTTTAATATTAAAACACCCAGGATACGCACACGAAATGGGCATTTAAACGATAAACTGACACAAAGACATTAATATGTGTATATGGTCCTCCTTCCTCACATTCGTAAACACTGACTCGGTACTTCCGCCGACGCGTGACCTTTTCAACGTAACTGCGTATTACGTGAGTCACGAACGCGCATCACAGAACAGAGCAAGGCCAGCATTTGTGCTTATAAAACTTTTTTATGTATTTGTGAAATGCCGATGGTTTGTCTAGATAAGACCCTTATTCATCGTCTGGTGTCGTTTAAAGCCCTTTGAAGCTGCACTGAAACTGTCATTTGGACCTTGAACCGTTTGGGTCCTGTTGAAGTCCATTATATGGAGAAAAATCCTGGAATGTTTTCATCAAAAACCTTCATTTCTTTTCGACTGAAGAAGAGGGCTGTAGAAATACACTGACTTGACTAATCGAGGTTCACAGCTGGTGTGTTTGGATGCATTAACCAGCATGGAAGTTCAACACGTCTATCTGCTCTTTACAGGAAAATAACGCCCTGATAATAGATCCAATGAATGACATCAGGATCATCGGCTGTATAACGGTGGTCCTGCTGATGAGCATCACTGTGGCCGGCATGGAGTGGGAGGCAAAGGTACGCCAGATGCATGCTGGGATTGAGTTTTAAATTGGTCTAACCTCATCCTTCCCTCTAAAATATTTGTTAAAAATTGAGTGTTCATCAGGACTTTTGTCGCAGTTGAACCACGAACACACACAAAACAATTGAATGGATTTGAGGAGTTTTGTGGTTAAAATTTTGAAAAGTAACAAATGCTTCCCTCTCGGGTCAATCTGATCCCTCAGGAACGAAGGGAATGTGAGGAATGATTCAGTTCACAGAGAAACCTAAACATGCTCAAAATTCAAACTAAAAATGCTAAAACTTTACCAACAAATGATTGTATAAAGTCTACATGTGTGTCTGAATACACACTGAAGTGAACTGGCTTTAGGACCCAGAGGAACAGATCATTCTCCATATAGAGATATAAGACCATCATAAATATCATCTTATATTATTATTTCCCACAAGAGGTCGACAAAGACACTCAATTGTGAGTTATTTTTAATTTAAGTTTGTGCTTAAATTACTATTTATTTATTTATTATTTATTGATCAAACCTAGTAATTTAAAAGTAAATAAAATATAAAATAAATAAATAATCTTAAAAAAATATATTATCAAAATGAAATAAAATAAGCTTTCTGAAAAAAAAGAAAAGAAAAAAGTATAAGTATAGTTTTAGGGCTAAGAGAGGGAAGGATGAAGAAGAGTTTCTCTCTCTCTTCAGGCTCAGGTCGCTCTGTTGGTGATCCTGCTGTTGGCCATCGGGAATGTGTTTGTGGGAACCGTGATTCCCTCCACACTGGACAAGCGCTCCAAAGGCTTCTTCAACTATGAAGGTGAGACAGAGGAACGTCACGCAAGAAACACCGGCATTGTGCATGAGATTTTAGGAATAAACAGTCGCATCTGAAGCCTAAAGCATCAGTCTAACTCTTTCTGAAAACAGAATCCATCGCAAAGGAAAACTTTCTACCGGAATTCCGGGATGGAGAAACGTTCTTCTCTGTTTTTGCCATCTTTTTCCCAGCAGCCACTGGGATCCTGGCTGGAGCCAACATCTCCGGAGATCTGAAAGTAAGAGCGAGTGTCTGGTACAGTTATAATCTGAAATTAGGGATGCACAGATATGAAAAATTTGTCCGATACCGATAACTCTTTATATTTGAACGCCGATAACCGATAAATTGGCCGATATTTTTTTGAGAGCCTGATTGCAACAACAAAAGTCTCACCAGTTAAAGACATGAAGCACACAATTATAATGTTCTCATTATAATTTCAAATTTAGCTGATACCGATAACCGATAATTATTTATTTTTGTAAGCCGATAACCGATATATTGGCTGATAAATCTAAATAAAAAATGTTATATATTATATATTTTAACATTATAATGTTCTCGTTATGTAGACTATATGACAGACTTGCGCTGCACATGTTGCACTTAAATACATTTTCTTATTTGAAGTGATTTCAATCATATTTCAAGCATTTCAAAACCATCATGTTGAACCGTGCACATCTGAAGAGTCTCAACTGAAGGAAATAATACATTATTTATCGGCTTTAATATTTTATTTTATTTAATCAGGGACGGTACACATTAATAGTACATATAACAATATGTCAAATGTGCCAGATTTAGCCAACACTGGCTAATTTTCATCCGTTGTCCAGTACAAATATCTAGAGATGCATTGATATAAAAATTTTGGCCGATAATAATGTATATTTGAAAGCCGATAACCGATATATATGCTGATAAATCTAAATCCAAATTTTTATATAATTTCTGAGAGCCTGATTACAAAAACAAAAGTCAAGCCATTAAAAGCCATGTACCACACAGCGTTATTGTTCTCATTATGATTTTATGTAGCCGATATGACAGACTTGTGTCGCACTGAACCATATTTTCCTTTTTTGAAGTGATTCCAATCATATTTCAAACACTTCAAATCCATCATGTTGAACATCTGAAGCGTCTCAGCTGGAGGAAATAATCATTTATCAGCTTTAATATATCGGCCAAATGTTCTTATCGGGCCGATAACAATAACATTAAAATGAACACATATCGGCCGATACCAATATGGTCCCGATCCATCCTGCATCCCTAATGAAATGCCTGCAGTTAAATCATATGCTGGGTCAACATTTTCACACACATTCCCCTCTGGTTTTCCAGGATCCTCAGGCTGCCCTTCCCAAAGGAACGCTTCTGGCCATCTTCATCACAGGAATAACCTACCTGGCCGTCGCACTGGTTGTTTGTGAGTCCTGAACCCACACTTGATATCACTCTCTCCAGTGTCCGTGTGGACGTCTAACAGAGCGATTGCGCTGATTCTCGACAGCCGTCACTGTAGTTCGAGATGCGACGGGGAACCGCAACGACACTCTTCTCGTGGGTTCGAGCTGCAACTTCTCTTCGGCTTGTAATCTGGGCTACGACTTCTCAATCTGCCAGACCAGCAAATGCAACTACGGCCTCATGAACAACTTCCAGGTAGGAGTCATAAACATCTGAGGGAGTAAATCAGAAATACATTTAAAGAGTGTGTTGCTGGTTTTTGGAGCTGTACATGTTCTTAAAGGGAGAGTTCACCCAAAAATTAAAGTTAGCCCATGATTTACTCGCCCTCAACCCATCCTAGTGTGTATGACATTCTTCTCTCAGACGAACACAATCAGAGTTATATTAAGAAATGTCCTGCTCTTCCAAGCTTCATAATGGGAGTGAATAGGTATATCGTTTTTGGAAGTCCATCAAAGTGCATCCATCCATCATAAAAGTGCATCTATCCATAATAAAAGTGTATCTGTCCATCATAAAAGTGCATCTGTCCATCATAAAAGTGCATCTGTCCATCATATCCATGATAAAAGTGCATCTGTCCATCATAAAAGTGCATCTGTCCATCATAAAAGTGTTCCACAGGCTCTGATGAAGTGAAGCGATGCATTCGTGTAAGAAAAATATCCATATTTAAAACTTTATCGACTAAAATAACTGGCTTATATAACTAGCAGTCGACTTACGCCAAAAGAGTAGCACTGGACGATGAGTGACAGATGCAGGTGTAGCGTAAGCTTTGAAGAGGGTCTTTCACCATAAACCGATGCGTACGGCCGTCTGCCGGATATATGCCCGTCACTGCCATTATAAAGCTTGGAAGAGCAGGACATTTCTTTATATAACTCTGAGTGTGTTCGTCTGAGAGAAGAGTGTTATATACACTAGGATGGGTTCAGGGTGAGGAAATCATGGGCTAACTTTCATTTTTGGGTGAACTATCGCTTTAACAGTGAGACTCAGCTGTGTGTGTTTGTGTAGGTGAGACTCAGCTGTGTGTGTTTGTGTAGGTGATGACTCAGCTGTGTGTGTTTGTGTAGGTGATGACTCAGCTGTGTGTGTTTGTGTAGGTGATGACTCAGCTGTGTGTGTTTGTGTAGGTGATGACTCAGCTAGGTGATGACTCAGCTGTGTGTGTTTGTGTAGGTGATGACTCAGCTGTGTGTGTTTGTGTAGGTGATGACTCAGCTGTGTGTGTTTGTGTAGGTGATGACTCAGCTGTGTGTGTTTGTGTAGGTGATGACTCAGCTGTGTGTGTTTGTGTAGGTGATGACTCAGCTGTGTGTGTTTGTGTAGGTGATGACTCAGCTGTGTGTGTTTGTGTAGGTGATGACTCAGCTGTGTGTGTTTGTGTAGGTGATGACTCAGCTGTGTGTGTTTGTGTAGGTGATGACTCAGCTGTGTGTGTTTGTGTAGGTGATGACTCAGCTGTGTGTGTTTGTGTAGGTGATGACTCTGCTGTGTGTGTTTGTGTAGGTGATGACTCAGCTGTGTGTGTTTGTGTAGGTGATGACTCTGCTGTGTGTGTTTGTGTAGGTGATGACTCTGCTGTGTGTGTTTGTGTAGGTGATGACTCTGCTGTGTGTGTTTGTGTAGGTGATGACTCTGCTGTGTGTGTTTGTGTAGGTGATGACTCAGCTGTGTGTGTTTGTGTAGGTGATGACTCTGCTGTGTGTTTGTGTAGGTGATGACTCTGCTGTGTGTTTGTGTAGGTGATGACTCTGCTGTGTGTGTTTGTGTAGGTGATGACTCTGCTGTGTGTGTTTGTGTAGGTGATGACTCAGCTGTGTGTGTTTGTGTAGGTGATGACTCAGCTGTGTGTGTTTGTGTAAGTGAGACTCAGCTGTGTGTGTTTGTGTAGGTGATGACTCTGCTGTGTGTGTTTGTGTAGGTGATGACTCAGCTGTGTGTGTTTGTGTAGGTGAGACTCTGCTGTGTGTTTGTGTAGGTGATGACTCTGCTGTGTGTGTTTGTGTAGGTGATGACTCTGCTGTGTGTGTTTGTGTAGGTGATGACTCTGCTGTGTGTGTTTGTGTAGGTGAGACTCAGCTGTGTGTGTTTGTGTAGGTGATGACTCAGCTGTGTGTGTTTGTGTAGGTGAGACTCAGCGGTGTGTGTTTGTGTAGGTGAGACTCAGCGGTGTGTGTTTGTGTAGGTGATGACTCTGCTGTGTGTGTTTGTGTAAGTGAGACTCAGCTGTGTGTGTTTGTGTAGGTGATGACTCTGCTGTGTGTGTTTGTGTAGGTGATGACTCAGCTGTGTGTGTTTGTGTAAGTGAGACTCAGCTGTGTGTGTTTGTGTAGGTGATGACTCAGCGGTGTGTGTTTGTGTAGGTGATGACTCAGCTGTGTGTGTTTGTGTAGGTGATGACTCTGCTGTGTGTGTTTGTGTAGGTGATGACTCTGCTGTGTGTGTTTGTGTAGGTGATGACTCTGCTGTGTGTGTTTGTGTAGGTGATGACTCAGCTGTGTGTGTTTGTGTAGGTGATGACTCAGCTGTGTGTGTTTGTGTAGGTGATGACTCAGCTGTGTGTGTTTGTGTAGGTGATGACTCTGCTGTGTGTGTTTGTGTAGGTGATGACTCTGCTGTGTGTGTTTGTGTAGGTGATGACTCAGCTGTGTGTGTTTGTGTAGGTGATGACTCAGCTGTGTGTGTTTGTGTAGGTGATGACTCAGCTGTGTGTGTTTGTGTAGGTGATGACTCTGCTGTGTGTGTTTGTGTAGGTGATGACTCAGCTGTGTGTGTTTGTGTAGGTGATGACTCTGCTGTGTGTGTTTGTGTAGGTGATGACTCTGCTGTGTGTGTTTGTGTAGGTGATGACTCAGCTGTGTGTGTTTGTGTAGGTGATGACTCAGCTGTGTGTGTTTGTGTAAGTGAGACTCAGCTGTGTGTGTTTGTGTAGGTGATGACTCTGCTGTGTGTGTTTGTGTAGGTGATGACTCAGCTGTGTGTGTTTGTGTAAGTGAGACTCAGCTGTGTGTGTTTGTGTAGGTGATGACTCAGCGGTGTGTGTTTGTGTAGGTGATGACTCTGCTGTGTGTGTTTGTGTAGGTGATGACTCAGCTGTGTGTGTTTGTGTAGGTGAGACTCAGCTGTGTGTGTTTGTGTAGGTGATGACTCAGCTGTGTGTGTTTGTGTAGGTGATGACTCAGCTGTGTGTGTTTGTGTAGGTGAGACTCTGCTGTGTGTGTTTGTGTAGGTGATGACTCTGCTGTGTGTGTTTGTGTAGGTGATGACTCAGCTGTGTGTGTTTGTGTAGGTGATGACTCTGCTGTGTGTGTTTGTGTAGGTGATGACTCTAGTGTCGGGGTTCGGACCGCTCATCACGGCAGGGACGTTTTCAGCCACGCTCTCCTCCGCTCTAGCGTCTCTCGTGAGCGCGCCCAAAGTCTTCCAGGTCAGAGATCACACACACTATTTAAAGTGCCTTTTGGGGGTATTACCTTTCATGTAGTGTGTATTAAAACTGTTTGCAAATGTAAAAGCCCTACAAAGTTTCAAAGTGTTTTTGTTTCCTAAAAGAAAAAAGTGATTCTGAACTGAAAAGAGTCTCACTTCCTGCTGGAACTATGCAAATTTGTGACTAATTTGCATACCGCCAGCCTGTGGTGTTGATTGGCTGAGCAGCATCTCTTAGCCCCGCCCTCAAACACTACTGTATCTGAGACTGAAGAGTTTGGCTCGTGTTGTTCATGTCGAGAAGACGCTGTTTCTGCTGACGAAGCAAATCCACTGTGATGCACTTCCAAAGGATGAGGAATAAGAATAACAGCAGCTTCTCGTCTCTGATGATGTGGGCGGGGCAACCTGTCAATCACATGAGATCAGCCAATAGCAAACCACAACCATCCAATCAACTCCCCACGGACACAATCAAGCCCCGCCCACATGTGTTCTTGTTCCTGAAGTGTTCACTCGATATACGACACAATAGAGGAGAAAAGACCAGCACAACTTTTAGTTCATGCAAACTTTAAAAACCAATATATGCCTGATCAGTTATAGACATTTATAGGACGATCTTACAATACTATATAAAACACAGAAAACAGTAAAAGACTGGATGATGTCGTAAAGAAGCTCTTAAAAATCTCTCATGATCTACATTAGTCACTTCAACAATGTACATTTTCTGTCCTCTTTGCAGGAATGTAATATGAAAGTTGTACCAAGTAACTTATTTATGAAAGTAAATTGCACATGGCAGTATAAACAGACATGCATAGGTAAATATGCGTCATATGACTAAACATGTGTCATTGTTTTTAAACTAGTTTCCAAACTACAATGGCAAGATTTTTAAATGTATCCATTTTGGAGAGACATAAAAGCCATCTTAGTGTGGACAAAAGGCCAAAATGTAGAGACTAAAGTAGATGTAGCCGTAAAGTCCCCCTGTAGTCCATAATTGTATCCCTTAAAACTCATTTTTGATAATCAAAATTACATTTAAAAGTTTTTTCCTTATGATATAAAAATATCTTGAATGTAACTCGACACCCTTGCCTCATTTAGTATGCCCGGCTCTATGAATATGCAAATGAGCCCCGCCTCCACTCACTCCCTCACTCAGAGATCCACTGGTTGACGATCACACGTTGATCTGATTGGTCAAGGTCGTTTGTGACGTCAGAAACACCAGCGATTTCACACCGTGTTTTTGAGACTGTCTTTGGTTCACTGCAGTTTTAAGGAGGAAATACTCAGCAATGCTGTCGACTTATGAACTTACACATGTGTGTCTTAAAGCATATTAAAAACACCACATAGACACATAAACAACAAATTTTCACACAAAGAATGATAACTATAACCATATCTACATTAGCGTCCACAGACTCCACACCAGCGGATGATGTATCATTCTGTTTATTATACGCACGCTGCAGTTTTGTCGTCTGCTCGAGTTTTTTAAAGCAAGATGGATTCTGATTGGCTATCAGTGTTTTATCGTTCATCTGCTGGAAAAATCATTCTGAAAGTGATTCTAACTATATTCGTTATCATTGCAGTGTGAACTCTGCTATTCTTTTACATTTAGAACGATATCTTTATCATTAGTTATCGCCCTTGGTGTGGACGGGCCTTTGCTCGTCTAATCTGGACTGTAATAGTGATTGTGTCGACTCAGGCTCTGTGCAAAGACAACATCTACACGGCCCTCAAGTTCTTCGCCAAAGGTCACGGGAAAAACAACGAGCCAATCAGAGGATACCTCCTGACCTTCGTCATCGCTGTGGCGTTCATCCTCATCGGTGAATATATATCCGTGATTGAA
This sequence comes from Semotilus atromaculatus, assembly GCA_031834385.1. Taxonomy (NCBI): domain Eukaryota; kingdom Metazoa; phylum Chordata; class Actinopteri; order Cypriniformes; family Leuciscidae; genus Semotilus; species Semotilus atromaculatus. The sequence goes on along the minus strand of JAULUF010000078.1, from coordinate 3,474,251 downwards.
TGATTTCCTGTGACTGAGATGGTCGTGTAACGCTGGCTGTGTGTTCCTCAGCGGAGCTCAACACCATCGCTCCCGTCATCTCCAACTTCTTCCTGGCTTCATACGCCCTCATCAACTACTCCTGCTTCCACGCCTCATACGCCAAATCCCCAGGTCCTGTGCAGTCTCACACACACACACACACACACACACACACACACGCACGCACACGCACTCACACTCACACACACGTGCACTCACACACACACAGACAGACACACACACACTCACACACACACACACACACGCACTCACACACAGACACTCGCTCTCTTTCCACAACCCATTGAGCCCTGCAAAAAAATAATGTTTTTCGCAGTAATTTTGTCTTGTTTTCCAGTACAAATATCTATAGATGCATTGATATAAAAATTTTGGCCGGTACTGATAATTCTTTATATTCGAAAGCCGATAACCGATATATATGCTGATAAATCTAAATCCAAATTTGTACATAATTTCTGAGAGCCTGATTACAAAAACAAAAGTCAAGCCATAAAGCACACAGTTATATTGTTCTCATTATGATTTTATGTATCCGATATGACAGACTTGTGTCGCACTGAACCATATTTTCCTTTTTTGAAGTGATTCCAATCATATTTCAAACACTTCAAATCCATCATGTTGAACATCTGAAGCGTCTCAGCTGGAGGAAATAATCATTTATCAGCTTTAATATATCGGCCAAATGTTCTTATCGGGCCGATAATGATAACATTAAAAATATCGGCTGATACCGATATAGTCCCGATCCATCCTGCATCCCTACATACATCTAAATATTCTTAATCAACATACACTAAACAAACAAAGTGTGGAGGCTCGGAAGTCTTCCTGTGTGTAACTCTAGTGTGTGTGTGTGTAACTCTGGTGTGTGTGTGTGTAACTCTGGTGTGTGTGTGTGTAAGTGTGGTGTGTGTGTGTGTAACTGTGGTGTGTGTGTAACTGTGGTGTGTGTGTGTGTGTGTGTGTGTAACTCTGGTGTGTGTGTGTGTGTGCAGGCTGGAGGCCGGCGTATAAGTACTATAACATGTGGCTGTCTCTGTTCGGGGCCGTGCTCTGCTGCGCCGTGATGTTCGTGATCAACTGGTGGGCGGCGCTCGTCACATACGGCATCGAGTTCTTCCTCTATATTTACGTCACTGTGAAGAAGCCAGGTGAGAGCGCACACACACCAACACGAACGCTTCGGATCGGGGAGATTTTTTGTTTTTAAAAGAAGTCACTTCTGCTCACTGAGGCTGCGTTTATTTGATTAAAAATACAAAATGTAATAACACTAAACAATAAAAGTGCTTTATTTATTTTATTCATTTTCCCCAAATTTTTTAAAAAAAAAATTCTTACCCACCCCAAACTTTTGAACGGTAGTGTTTTATGTTACAAAAGCTTTATATTTCAGATAAATGCTGTTTTAATGAACATTCTATTCATCAAAAAATCCTGAAATAATAAAAATATCTTGTTTTCAACACTGATAATAATCATAAATGTTTCTTGATCATCAGATCATCATATTATCCTGATTTCTGAAGGATCATGTGACACTGAAGACTGGAGTAATGATGATGAACATTCAGCTTTGATCACAGGAATAAATTACACTTTACTGTATATTCACATAGAAAACAGCTGATTTACATTCTAATAATATTTCACAATATTACTTTTTTTAATCAAATAAATGCAGCCTTGGTGAGCAGAAGAGACTCTTTTAAAAACATTAAAAATCTTACCGATACAAAACTTTGACTGGCAGTGTATACAGGCGAAACTCGAAAAACTAGAATATCGTGCAAAAGTTATAATTTTGATTATGATGATTATGGCTTATAGCTTATGAAAACCACAAATTTTAATATTACACGAAATCAATAAAAAAAATTTAAATACAGAAATGTTCACCCTCTGAAAAGTATAATCATGCATATGTATATATTTATATATATACTAAATATATTAGTTTCACCTTTTAATTTGAATGACTGAAATACACAAACTTTTGCAGGATATTCTAATTTTTCGAGTTTCACCTGTAACTCCCTCCTGCAAAAGAGCACCGTGATATAAACACATAAATAAAGTTTCTAGAGCCTGACGTGTTCTGCTTCTCCCAGATGTGAACTGGGGCTCGTCCACTCAAGCCGTGTCGTTCATGAACGCCGTGAACAACGCTCTGACTTTATCCAGCGTGGACGATCACATCAAGAACTTCAGGTGCGCGCAGCTCAGACCAGTGCTCCACCCAGACCAGTGCTCCACACAGACCACTGCTCCACCCAGACCAGTGCTCCACCCAGACCAGTGCTCCACCCAGACCAGTGCTCCACCCAGACAATGCTCCACCCAGACCAGTGCTCCCCCCAGACCAGTGCTCCACCCAGACCAGTGCTCCACCCAGACCAGTGCTCCACCCAGACCAGTGCTCCACCCAGACCAGTGCTCCACCCAGACCAGTGCTCCCCCCAGACCAGTGCTCCACCCAGACCAGTGCTCCACCCAGACCAGTGCTCCCCCCAGACCAGTGCTCCACCCAGACCAGTGCTCCACCCAGACCAGTGCTCCCCCCAGACCAGTGCTCCACCCAGACCAATGCTCCACCCAGACCAGTGCTCCCCCCAGACCAGTGCTCCACCCAGACCAGTGCTCCACCCAGACCAGTGCTCCCCCCAGACCAATGCTCCACCCAGACCAGTGCTCCACCCAGACCAATGCTCCACCCAGACCAATGCTCCACCCAGACCAATGCTCCACCCAGACCAGTGCTCCACCCAGACCAATGCTCCACCCAGACCAGTGCTCCACCCAGACCAGTGCTCCACCCAGACCAGTGCTCCCCCCAGACCAGTGCTCCACCCAGACCAGTGCTCCACCCAGACCAATGCTCCACCCAGACCAATGCTCCACCCAGACCAGTGCTCCACCCAGACCAGTGCTCCACCCAGACCAGTGCTCCACCCAGACCAATGCTCCACCCAGACCAGTGCTCCACCCAGACCAGTGCTCCCCCCAGACCAATGCTCCACCCAGACCAATGCTCCACCCAGACCAGTGCTCCACCCAGACCAATGCTCCACCCAAATTAAATTCCTCCTGTGCTGTTGCAGACCCAAGTGTCTCGTGATGACCGGATCGCCCAGAACCAGACCGGCGCTGCTCGACCTGGCTCACTCGCTCACTAAGAATTATGGGTTGTGTCTCACCGGTGAGGTGTTTACGGTGAGCGATGTTCCTGTCAAAACAAACACAAATACATTTTTCATTTTTACACTGTAAAATTAAATTCCAGGACTTTTAAAGTCACATTTATTTATACAGCGCTTTTTACAATGCAGAGTGTTTCAGCGCAGCTTTACAGAGATAACAGGAAAATATTGCAACAAAAAAGTTTTGGTTTTCAAGGACTGCCTTTACCTTATTAAACAATATCTTTATTATCTTTCAAATTATAAAAAAGATAACCCGATAAATAAAAATAAACTAATAAAGCAAAATGGTACATAAAGTGCAGCACATGCAAAGACTGCGTGACTTTAACCATTGAAAGGTTATGACAAAGATATCGCTTTCCTTATTCAAACTGATTTTTTGACTCCCATGAATATATGATGACCTGAAGAATTAAAGCGGCTTCATATACTTGGATATGAGGGATATTACGCTCAGTCACGCGAATGCCTCCATATCTACATCAGATGTTCTGCAGCGGTAATCTTCCATGAAACTCTAATTTCACATATATTGTCTTTCAATAATTCAAGCACTTCATAGCTCTTCATAAATATGGCCTTCTTCAAGGGTTTTCCAGGATTTAAATTTCAAAAAGTCAAATTCAAGCACTTTAAGCATCTTATATGAGCCCTGTCACACACACATCAGGGTGTCCTACAGGGTTCTGTTTTTAAGGCAGCAGATCATGTCTTTATGAAACTAAACCTGTGTGTGTGTGTGTGTGTGTGTGTGTGTGTGTGGTTTAGGGTCCCCGTGACAAGAGTCTGCAGGACATCAGTGCTGTGGTTCAGCAGAACCAGCTGTGGCTGCATAAGCAGAAGCGTAAAGCTTTCTACACGCCGGTCGCCAGCGAGAACCTGCGAGACGGAGCAGAAGCACTGCTACAGGTCAGTCACACACACACACACACTCACTCACTCACTCAAACACACACTCACGCACACACACAGGGAAAGGGTTGGGTTAGGCCATAGAAAATGTTTACGCAATATCCTTAATAATATAGTAAAACAAACGTGTGTGTGTGTGTGTGTGTGTGTGCATGTGTGTGTTTGTGCATGTATGTATGTGTGCGTGTGTTTGTGCATGTCTGTGTACGTGTGTGTGTGTGCATGTGTGTAGGTGGCAGGACTCGGCAGAATGAAGCCGAATACAGTGATGATGGGATTCAAGCGTGATTGGAGAACCACTAAACCACAGGAAGTGCAAAGCTACGCTGGAATTCTACAGTGAGTGTTTCAAACTATCTCTCTGATTCACCTGTCTATATGTGTGTGTGTGTGCCTGTCTGTGTGTGTTTGTGTCTGTGTGTCTGTGTCTGTGTGTGTGTGTCTGTGTGTTTGTGTGTGTCTGTCTGTGTGTGTTTGTGTCTGTGTCTCGCTCACACACGGGGGCTCTTCTCCGCAGCGATGCCTTTGACTTCGAGCTGGGGACGGTGATGCTGAGGGTCAGTCAGGGCCTGGACATCTCTCACATCCTCAAAGCAGAAGGTACAACCAACTCTCACAACTACCAGACCTTTCATAAACACTCAAATAGAGACTATAAAACAGTACTGTGTGTGATCATGTGTGAAAGATGTCATGTGACAGATGTGTTTTATAAATGAAAGAGGGGTTTGCTGAGGGATTTATTCTGTAAATGTGTTTCCGTCGTAGTTTATGTGCACTTCTAGAACTAGAAATCTAGATCCCGAAATGCACATGAGAATGTGTGAATGTAAACAGTGATGAATGTGCGGTTCCCTGTACCTGTCAGAGGAGATGGAGCGTCTGATCCTGGATCAGCAGGCGCTGGAGGAGGACGACTTCCCTCCGCACGGCCCACACGGCCTCTTCAGCCGGCCCAAGAAGAGCTCCAGCAAACAGCTGACCCGCAGCGGTACACACACACACACACACCAGCGCACCTCAGCGCTTCAGTCTCGTCTCCAGTCCAAAGATCTATACATTCTTAAATCAAGAAGCATTTACTAGATGAGTAAAATGACATAAACTGTTTTCCGGGGGAATTAATCAAAACTAAGTGAGTTGATGCCTAAAGAAAAAACTAAATTACCTTGTTTAATTAATTAATTGTTTCTGCTTGAATCAATATTATTTTGCTAACCCCATTGGCAGATCATTTTGCTTGTTTTAAGCAAAAACTCACTTCATTTTGATTAATTTTCCCAGAAAACAAGACTTAGGCTGAATCCCAATTCTCTGTCTTACCCCTTCCCCTACCCCTACCCCTTCGTCTTACCCCTAGCCCTTGTCCCTCGAAACCGAGTGGTAAGCGCTAGGGGTGAAAACATACCCCTATGAAATGAGACGCCACTAGGTTACGTCATACATCGTCATTAACTGGCGTCTGTCTCACCAGGGGCGACCAGTGTTTATCACAAACTTCCAAGATGCCGTCTGCAAGTGTGTTTATTGTCTGCAACAAATCGCAGAAATCAAGGGAGAAGAGAAATGTAGATGAACTGCTCCGCTTGTGACAGGGCGCATGTTTACCTGAACGAGCAGAGAGAGAGAGGGAACCCCGGTCGCGCGCGCCCTCTCTCTCTCTCTCTCTCTCGCTCTTCGGAGCCAAGCGAAAGGCTTCACCGTCTCAAAACTAAGCGCTGTATTGGTCTCTATCCCGGCCTCGCACATATTAATCAAAATAAATCGACACGATGGTAAGGTTGGAAAAACTAAAGTTTCATGTGGGGCATTCGGAGATTTTTTTCCTGACGTACATAATATTCCCGTGTTTTCGTCTCGTTTGGGATCCGTTTGAAGCTGAATGCATCACCTGCAAAGCTGGCACGTAACGTTACGTGTCAGTGTCAAATAATGTACACATAATGAATGGCGACTGTAGAAAGTAAAAGCTGAATCCCGGACATTTTGGGTGATCTCGAAATGTGGTACTGATTGTGCAAATCAGCAAAGTAACGTTAGCATAGCCTAGCGTAGCAAACTAGCGATTTTTAAAAACATTAAAAACGTTTCAATAAACAACATAGTTGCAAATATATATATGTACATAACTGTGTAGAGCACAAAACAAGACTGTCATAATTTTTTTATCAATCATTTAAGCCGAAAATACTTAAATGTATGGGACTCTCTGGATGATATGCCCGCCATTGTTGCCGGTTGCGCAGTGCATTCTGGGTACCCCTTGGTTTCAAGTAAGCTCGTGAAAATTCTTGGTTTTAAGGGGTATCTACCCCTTCCCCTTAGCCCTACCCCTAGATCAAAATGAGAATTGGGATAGCCCTTACTCTCACGTGAACGTGCAAAACTAAGGGGAAGGGGTAAGGGGAAGGGGTAAGACAGAGAATTGGGATTCAGCCTTAATATCTAATGTCATTTGACTACTTTAGTAAATGCTTCTTGATGTAAGAAATTTTTGATATTTGGACTGGAAACAAGACAAAATCACTAAGTAGGAACAGCATTTTTTTTTTGCAGTGATTTATGTTTTCCTCCGTGGGTGCTCATGGGCGCACGCCTTTAAAAAAAATATATATATATATATTGCATTTCAGAACCTTAGGAAATGGACAGCGGCCGACACGAACACACACACACACACACCGATTTCCTTGATAATAAAGCTGTGTCAGTCTGGCTCACGTGGGTGCTCCGCATCGGCGCCTGTGTGAGATGAACCAGTCCCTCCAGAAAAACACGATTATGCGATCGCATAATTCAATGCATAATCTGCCAAAAGTCCACATATTTATGCAGGGGTCGCATTTTTTCAAATACGCCGCACTTCCGTTGAACATTCTGCGTTTACATGCAGCCAATAACCCGTTCAAAACCGGGATATTAGCAATAACCCGGTCGCGAACGGCCATGTAAACACCGGCAAAAACCCGAATATGCTCATATCCCGGATTTTAAAAACCGGGATATTATACCTGGGGTACCCCTTTTCTAACCCGAATTTTTGGTCATGTAAACGCGTGTCGGGATATCCCCATAGTGATTGTCCCCACTGCGCATGTTCTATTCGCAAGGAATCTTGGTCTTCTGAGTAGAGGAACTTCTCAGTGCATACAAAAACCCGCGTGCAGTATACCGGAAGTAAACATGGCGAGACGCAGCACAGCATACATTTGGAGCGAGGTCAGTAACGTTACCAGCATCAAAGCGCAAACAAAGGCGATCGCTATCTGCCCCGAACTATTCATTATCCGCGTGCTGCTGCTGTTGTCGTCTTTGGATACAGGAAGAAGAATCGGAAATGACGCATATTGCGTCTTAAGGTTGTCCGTACGTCCAGACGCTAACCGTGCGTCGCTGTTTATATCGGGATATTGCAATTCCATGTATACAGGAGAAACTCTCTCTGCTCACGCATGTAAACGGGTTATTCCTAATGTTTCAGAAACCCGAATAGTGACCTTAACCCGACCATAACCCGAAAATTGGCTGCATGTAAACGTAGTCAATGTTGTGTTTACTTCTAAGAGCAGCCGCTCCCCGTCGCCATGGGAACGTTATGAAGTGACGTAATTACGTGACGTGATCATCATCGAAAAGCTGCAAACCCCACGATGAAGCCGTGATGAAACCGCACATCATCTCATTTACCAACAAACATAAGCGCAGAAGACCGATCAGAGCAGTTTCCGGTGTGTCACATGATGTTTACGGTACAGGAAGAGATGCTCTGTGTGCATTGGAAGCACTTATTTCAACAGAACTGTAAAACAGAAAGCACACATTTTATTTTTTTATATTTTATTTATTCATTTCTACAGAAGTTGTAGCATATTCCTTTTGTAAAGCTACAGAACTTGTTTGACTCATCAATGTTTAGTAAGTTTGAGCCGTGTGTTTATTAAATAAAACAAGATGAGAACTGAAATATTCCAGCCAGTGTTGTAGTCGAGTCACCAACTGTCGAGTCCGAGTCCCAGTGTTCGAGCCCGAGTCACCAAAGAAGAGTCCGAGTCGAGTCACCATTACCTGAGTTCAAGTCCGAGTCGAGTCTCGAGTCCCGTGTTCGAGTCCGAGTCCAAGTCGAGTCTCGAGCCCCCAGTGCCTACATTTCTCCACTCTGGCACCTTTAAAGAGCTGATAAAATTTATAAAAGAGGTTCATTGATTTTTAACTTTATTCAAAACATTGATTTTTTGGATGATCAGGCAACTGGAATGGATAAAGAAAACAACAAATAAAGCCTAATTGGACAGAGGAGGAGAAATGCATTCTTCTTGACGAACATGGTAAAAGAAAAACTATTTTGAAATTTTGAAAAGCAAACTAAATCCCAATGTAACTGCGGCAAAAAACAGAAAATGCAGTGCTATAAGCAGTTGTAACACCGCAGGTAAAGAGTGGTTGCGATGTGTGACATAGTCAAAGTCGCCTCTAGTTTGTTAGCTAAAATAAACATAATTGTGTGTGATTGTTTGATAAACGGGATTAAGCGCTGAGTGCGTCCATCTTTGGCTCAGCGCCAGCCATAGCACGAAAGCACGGTTTAAATCTGGTAGTTTTGTCACGTCACTGTACATTCGCTCCTCAGTGGTCAGCTCAGCTGCTGCAAAGCGTGCCAAAATCGAAATTGCTGATTAGATGTAGAGGAACTTATCTAGTGTTAAATGAGTGTTACGTTATCTCTCTCCCCCGCGAATAATGCACGAGAATGCAGCGTAAAGTGAGTGACGTCAGTGAGTGTGTTGTCAAGCAAGGAGAGCGAGCGGTTAGCAGTGTCTGTGAGGGAAAAAATAGATCACGGCCGGTCTTGGACCCCGAAACAGGAAAAGTGTAACATCTTATATCAAATCTTTATACCTATTTAGTCAGAAACAACGTCATTCATTTAATGAATGCTCAAGTCCGATTTTAGGCTATGTATTCTCGAGTCCGAGTCCAAGTACTAGTCATCAGTCCGCGAGTCCAAGTCGAGTCACGAGTCCAGAGAATAAGGACTCGAGTACTCCATCACTTATTCCAGCACTCTCTGTGATGTAGTGCTTACTTATCATAGGAGTAATAAGAGATGACTCTTACATTAAGGCAGTGGCCTTGTGAGAACAGGTGTTGGGAATCACTTATTTTCTCTTTTTCATCAAACCGCAGTTTTTGCAAGTTCCCGCAATTTCATAGCATAAAACGTGCCGCATAATCAAGGATTTTTGCCGCAACAATCAGAAAAAAACTCTGCATTTTTGTGACAGGCCTCCGCTCGAGAACTCCTGCACTAAAGCCTGATGAGCGAGCGTCAGGAGCCGCTGGGATCTATAGTCTGGGCTCGGTCCTGAACTCGATGCAGACTCAGCTCTCTCTGCGTTTACCATCATCTTTATCTTCTCTTCCGGAACAGATTCAGGCCGTCACATGACATTTGGCGCTCGTATTCCCAACGACTCATTAAACCCTAATTTGTTGGTCTTTTGTGCTGATGTCTGAAACCACCAGCTAATAAACCACAAACAGCCGTTTAATTAGAGCCGGGCGACGATTAATCACATCCGATATAAAGGTTTGTGTTCACACAATATATGTGTGTAATTATGTTGTATATGTAAATACACTGTCCTACATGCATGTTTAATTTTAAGAAAATTTTTATTTATATAAAAAATATTTATATATAATATAAATTATACAAATAAATAAATATATATATATATATATATATATATATATATATATATAGTATATACATGCAAATATTTCTTAAATATATACATGCATACCAAAAAGTGGCATTCATTTTGAAGATATACAGGACATATTTTGCGCAAAAGTAAAAATGAAAACAAATGTTTTTGGACATCTTTTGGACGGCTCAGAAAAGATAATTTATCTGTAAAAAAAAAAGCTACTCGATTTGAATTGTATCTTTTGCAATGAAATTCTGATTTGTTAATACCAAATATACTCTGTAACTGTAACGCCACTATTGCTTTAAGCAGAATTGGAATTTGTTTCATATTTGATGAGGTTTGCATCATTGATTCTGTTTGTTACTGTGAAGCTGCATTGAAACACTGTGGAAATAAAGCTGATTTGATCTTTCCTCCTCCAGTTTCTCTGGACGTTCCTCGCACATCAGACCTGGCCAAGATGAACCAGCGCCTGGTGGAGGCCAGCGGTCAGTTCAAGAAGAAGCAGGGCAAGGGCACGGTCGACGTCTGGTGGCTGTTTGATGACGGAGGTGAGCAGAAGCCCTGGCCTTCTTCTGTCCGGTGAGGTTTACAGTGTGACGGTGTGTGTGTTCGTGTGCAGGTCTCACGCTGCTCCTGCCTCACATACTGACCACACGGAAGAAGTGGAAAGACTGCAAACTCAGAATCTTCATCGCCGGGCAGCCTGAACGCATCGAGCAGGACAAAGACGAGTATGTCAGCTAGTGGTCGGCTGATATTTGGCATTTTTTAATTATTGCATCGGGTGATAAGTTCCTAAGTTTGGCCAGTCTTTTATTTTGAAATTGTGTGGGACTTTTATTTTGGAATTCTGTGGGACTTATTTTGAAATTGTGTGGGACTTTTATGTTGAAATTGTGTGGGACTTTTATTTTGAAATTTTGTGGGACTTTTATTTTGGAATTGTGTGGGACTTTTATTTTTAAATTGTGTGGGACTTTTATTTTTAAAGTGTGTGGGACTTTCAATTTTAAATTGTGTGGGACTTTTATTTTAAAATTGTGTGGGACTTTTATTTTTAAATTGTGTGGGACTTATGTTGAAATTGTGTGGGACTTTTATTTTTAAATTGTGTGGGACTTTTATTTTGAAAGTGTTGAGAATGCCATACATTCTTTGTCTTATATTAGTTCAATGTCAGAAGTCTACGTTTTTTTATATTTTCATTTGCAAATTAACTATTTCTAATTTAGTAAATATTAGTGGTTGATCGATATACCGCTGATGCCGATATATCCGCCGATATTTGACATTTTTTTATACTGGCATCGGCTGATAAATTTCTATGTTTGGCCAATGTGTCGACTTTTATTTTGAATGCGTTGAGAACGCCATAACAATAAATAAATATTCCCTCGACAAATGAATTATTTATACTGTAATTTAGTAAATATTAGTGGTTGATCTGCCTTGACCGATATTTGATATTTTTATATTGGCGTTGGCTAAGTTTCTCTGTTTGGCCGATGTGTCGGTTTTTTTTTACAGTTTCTTTGTCGTGAAAAATTTTATAATAGGATTACAGAATCAAGAACTTGCCATCTAAAATTTAAGTTTGTTTATTTTTACAAACTATTTTTTTCAAGTACAAATTATTTTTCTAATGTAGCAAATATGAACTAAAATACATATAAATGTAATTTCAGCAATTATGCATGTGTTTTTACTATCTTAAAATTAGATATTGGCATTGGCAAAATAAAATGTAAAAATAGAAACGGAAATAAAATAATAACTTAACACAAATGAAATATTTTTAAAAAATTAATTTAATTTCAACAATTGTTATGCGTGCAATTTTACAGTTTTTAAATTAAATAGTGTGATATCATATACATATATCGGCTTTACATCGGCCATCTTGTTTTCTGCTGGCTCTGACAGGATAGTTACGTTGAAATAGTTGTGTACTTTAAAGAAGGGCTCTGTCCTGCCCCTACTGGACACGCGTGGTCACAGCAGCACGGCTCTGCTTCAGGAACAGCCACTGACGCTGCTGTAACCGTGTTTCACTGTGACTGTCCTTCAGAATGCAGCTGCTTATGAAGAAGTTCAGGATCAAATGCGACGACATCCAAGTTATCCCAGACCTCAACGTCAGGCCCAGCGCAGAGAGGTACGCATGCACAACACACACAATAACCCTCCTATAACTGCGCTCACTCACCGCTCGTGTGTGTTCAGCTGGAAACTCTTCCAGGACATGATCGAGCCGTTCCGTCTGCACGAGGGCTCGAAGGACACGACACAGACCGACGCTCTGAGGAGAGAACATCCCTGGAAGATCACCGACCACGAGCTCGACACCTTCGAGGAGAAGGTACACACACACACTCACTCACTCACTCACTCACTCACTCACTCACTCACTCACTCACTCACTCACTCACTCACTCACTCACTCACTCTCACACACACACACACACTCACTCACTCACTCACTCACACACTCTCACACACACACACACTTATTGAGTAAGCGTGTGTGTGTTTCTGGGCAGTGTTAAGTAAGCGTGTGTGTTTCTGCGCGGTGTTGAGTAAGCGTGTGTGTGTTTCTGGGCGGTGTTGAGTGAGCGTGTGTGTGTGTTTCTGGGCAGTGTTGAGTAAGCGTGTGTGTGTTTCTGGGCAGTGTTGAGTAAGCGTGTGTGTGTTTCTGGGCAGTGTTGAGTAAGCGTGTGTGTGTTTCTGCGCGGTGTTGAGTAAGCGTGTGTGTGTTTCTGGGCGGTGTTGAGTAAGCGTGTGTGTGTTTCTGGGCGGTGTTGAGTGAGCGTGTGTGTGTGTTTCTGGGCAGTGTTAAGTAAGCGTGTGTGTGTTTCTGGGCGGTGTTGAGTAAGCGTGTGTGTGTTTCTGGGCAGTGTTAAGTAAGCGTGTGTGTGTTTCTGGGCGGTGTTGAGTAAGCGTGTGTGTGTTTCTGGGCAGTGTTAAGTAAGCGTGTGTGTGTTTCTGGGCGGTGTTGAGTAAGCGTGTGTGTGTTTCTGGGCGGTGTTGAGTAAGCGTGTGTGTGTTTCTGGGCAGTGTTAAGTAAGCGTGTGTGTTTCTGCGCGGTGTTGAGTAAGCGTGTGTGTGTTTCTGGGCGGTGTTGAGTAAGCGTGTGTGTGTTTCTGGGCGGTGTTGAGTGAGCGTGTGTGTGTGTTTCTGGGCAGTGTTAAGTAAGCGTGTGTGTGTTTCTGGGCGGTGTTGAGTAAGCGTGTGTGTGTTTCTGGGCGGTGTTGAGTAAGCGTGTGTGTGTTTCTGGGCAGTGTTAAGTAAGCGTGTGTGTTTCTGCGCGGTGTTGAGTAAGCGTGTGTGTGTTTCTGGGCGGTGTTGAGTGAGCGTGTGTGTGTGTTTCTGGGCAGTGTTAAGTAAGCGTGTGTGTGTTTCTGCGCGGTGTTGAGTAAGCGTGTGTGTGTTTCTGGGCGGTGTTGAGTAAGCGTGTGTGTTTCTGCGCGGTGTTGAGTAAGCGTGTGTGTGTTTCTGGGCGGTGTTGAGTAAGCGTGTGTGTGTTTCTGGGCAGTGTTAAGTAAGCGTGTGTGTTTCTGCGCGGTGTTGAGTAAGCGTGTGTGTGTTTCTGGGCGGTGTTGAGTGAGCGTGTGTGTGTGTTTCTGGGCGGTGTTGAGTAAGCGTGTGTGTGTTTCTGCGCGGTGTTGAGTAAGCGTGTGTGTGTTTCTGGGCGGTGTTGAGTAAGCGTGTGTGTTTCTGCGCGGTGTTGAGTAAGCGTGTGTGTGTTTCTGGGCGGTGTTGAGTAAGCGTGTGTGTGTTTCTGGGCAGTGTTAAGTAAGCGTGTGTGTTTCTGCGCGGTGTTGAGTGAGCGTGTGTGTGTTTCTGGGCGGTGTTGAGTAAGCGTGTGTGTGTTTCTGCGCGGTGTTGAGTAAGCGTGTGTGTGTTTCTGCGCGGTGTTGAGTAAGCGTGTGTGTGTTGTGTTCTACAGACGATGCGACAGGTGCGTCTGAACGAGCTTCTTCAGGAGACTTCCAGAGCCGCTAAACTCGTGGTGGTGTAAGTCACATCCTCAGCAGTGTTGTGTAACTCATTACAAGTAACTAGTAAAGTAACGCATTACTTTTCAAATTTACAACAAAATATCTGAGAAAACTTTGTTTCCCCATCTATTGACTGACAGCTCTCAGTCTCAGTGTGTGTGTGTGTGTGTTTCAGGAGCATGCCCATCGCTCGTAAAGGCTCAGTCTCAGATTACCTGTACATGTCCTGGCTGGACTCGCTCACGAAGAATCTCCCGCCGACTCTCCTGATCCGTGGAAACCACCAGAGTGTGCTGACCTACTACTCATGAACACACACACACACACACTACCCAACTACTCATGCTATTTATGCAATATCTGCAGCTATTTATATAAAATTCACATTTAAAAATGCTAAATAAAAAGTATTTACCATGTGATATAAACTGCACACTTCTGATTTAAATATTGTTGCATATTTTAAAGAACTGCTCTATCCTGCCCCCTGCTGGACATGGCGGTTAAAAGATCTGTGTCAACAGTATAAAAGCACTTTAGTGTCAAATTATTCAGAATGATTAATGAAAGTATCATGTTTTTGTAAATATGTTCACTGACGGCCCATTATGATATTATCTTGTTAATCCTATTTATATTTCTGTGGTACTGGGAAAGATTGTGTGAAATGATTTCATGTTATATATTCAAATTCAATGACAAATGTTTTCTCACAGTAAATAAAGTTTTGGAAAATCCATTTGAATGCCTCAATAGTAAAAGTGATTGGTTTCCCCCTTAAGTTACTGTTGTTTGTGTGATATGTCTGATTAAAAAATGTATTATGACTTCATAGTTGATGAAAAGTTAAAATTGTGACTTAAAAAGTCGAAATTCTGACAAATGTGGAGGTTCAACCAACTCTGAGTTAAAACTTGAACTCTGAGTTGACTTACCCTGAGATGGGAAACTCTGAGTTTTCGGTTACAGAACAGCTGAAATGAGTTCGTTCAATCAACTCTGAGTTGACTGACTCTGAGTTAAGCGCGTGCACCACAACTATAAAAAGCCATTATCAATGGAGCGCAGATATTACGAGTCACCATGGCAACAGCGCCAGACAAAAAGAGGAATTACTGTTATACAGTGTTGAGTTTAATTAATTACCAAGTAATCTAAAAATTGTAATTTAATTAAAGGGATTACTCTTAATTCTGTAATTTAAAATAAAATCTGATTACATTAAATACTGTAGAGACTATAGAACAATTCAGTATAAAACAATAATGGATTTAAAATACATTTTTAAAATACAAGGTATATTTTTAATGTAACCTTCTCCCTCTACACACTTTGGTCAATTCAAGAATAATTCATGTAATTGTATATTGTTCATTTGAAAGCATTAAAAGTGCAGTTTCTTGTCTCTCCTTGTATTGTTCAAGTGGTTGAGGTTGATATGGGATTTAGTAATTAGTAATAAGTAGACCAATACTTTCTAAAGATAGTAATTATTACATTAATCTAATTACACTGTTGAAGATGTAATTTGTAGTAATTAATAACTATTTTAGAGTAACTTACCCAACTGTTATAATATCAGAGGTGAAACTGGAAGAACAGTAGCCTATGTTATTCAACCTAATTTTAATTTTCATGTAGGCTATAGGTGCAATCCTGCAGGCATTAAAAGAACGTGGCAGCAGCTGAAAATAAAATATATAAACATAATTCAATCAGGTAAGGCTTGAGCATATCATGGGTGTAGGCTACCTGACTTTACAAACATTTGACATATTAAATAACTAAATAGCATCCAGTGTCTAGCAGTGCAGCAGCATTTCTGGCGGAGGGAATTCCTTCATCAGAGCCAGTCACTCCCGAAGATCCAAGCCTTCATAAAATGTAAGAGGTCTACATATGTGTTATTTTTTATATAGGGTATTTTTGATATTTCCATTTATTTTACTTTGGGTTGGGTTTTTCGTTGGTCCCAACAGATTCTGATGGTAATATCTGTCTTTTGGATCCTCCTGTCCCAACAGAACCCCAGTTGTAAGTAGGTTAACCCTAACCCTAACCCTACACTCAATACACCAGAAATTATGACAAATAGGCCTAAACTTCATAAATAGTAGGGACACACTTCAGTGTGTAATGCCAGTTTAATTCTGTAGAACTGGTTTAGAACTACCGGAGGTGGAAAGAGTAATAAAATATTTTACTCAAGTAAAAATACTATTACTTTGATAAAAATTTTACTTAAGTACAAGTAAAAGAAGCCGGTCTAAAAATCTACTCCAGTAAAAGTACTTCTATTCCACGACTCTCCTATGTAGGGTTGTAATGTATGAGAGTTTCACAGTATGATAACCGTCTCAAAAAATATCACGGTTTATGGTATTAAACAATTATTAAATATATAAACTGCATTATTAAATTACGGTTATTATTATCATCAGTTAAAATGACAGTTAAATAAATTAAACATTTGTTCAATAAAACCTATCTAATCAACTAATTTCAATAATTGATTATGAATTAGATTAAGAACTTATTTTGTATCATTAATAACTTATTAAAAGGTTTAAAAATAATTGAGTTCTATGAAATGTTTTTATTCCGATTTTTATTTTTATTTTTATGATTTAATACAAATATATTATCAAAAACGGTGGTAATCAAATAAAAGTTTAGCAAACGTTTTAATCCTTTTATTTTTTGGCAAAGTGCTGCAAAACAGATTTAGTCAATTAAACCATAGACAAACAATATATATATATTCCTTAAATAATGTTTAGATAAATTGTAGTATTAATGTTGGTGTTTAAACACTGCTTCCTCTTTAAAAAAGGGGAGGAGACCGCAAGAAACTCTGGGTTTACCGAAGAAAACCTGACCCGACCAGGTTAGGTTCACAGAGTAAGTCACCATGGTCACTGACTCTGAGTATAAGTTACCTCTCTTTCAGAAACGGGCTTGACTTACTCTGCTTTCTCGGGTTTGATTTACCTCCCATTCTGAAACAGAAAACTCAGAGTTTCCCTCATTTCAGGGTTAACATACTCAGAGTTTTCACTTAACCTCCTTTCTGAAACAGGCCCCTGGTGTCTGTGTGGAGATTGTTTCGTGTCCTCGCCAATATTTTAAGAATAGCTTATTTGTTTTGTAGCTCAATATTCTGTCAATATAATAATCTTATTTTAAGGACATTTTAGGCCTGCTATGTGTCAATATAATTATTTTGCTTGATGGTGATGCGTCGTGTTGATGAACTATCTGACATGGCGCCGCCGAAGCGAGCAGAGGGTTGTTTCATAAAAGAAGCTTAGAAAAGCGGGGATTAAGCTCCAAAACCCGACTTGAATTAACCTAACAAATCAGTTGGGGCTTAAGGCGGTTTCATAAAAAGTAATTCAAGTTCACGCAATCTCACTAACTTGAACCAGGTTTATCTAGTCTAGATAATTGCGTGTGCACGCGTTTCTGAAGCAGCCCTAGAGGTCGATCGTGGATCAAATCGATCCACCATCAAACAGCGTATATTTTGTGCTGTTTTATGTATTTGTGACATGTCCCCCCACCCCCCAGTGCAAACCTTACATTATACAGTTATATTCTCCATCTGTAAATGTTAGAAAGTCGTGCAAATGTATCCATTTTGCTGCTAATCTTCATATTGAACGAGCGCTGCTGCGCGCATGCGCGCCAAATAGGTCCGCAATAATTCTGACTTAATCATACATTTTGCTTGGAAAATTAATATGCGATATTTTATAACACGAAGATTATCTTCTAATTATAATAATTTATCTTTAGGAAGTTGGATAAGTTGCAGTGAACTTCTAGCTCATTACACTCATATATTTTATACTTCTAATAAAAAAAAGAAATTGAACAGAAGTAGCCTAATTCAATTTTTTTTAAGAAACTAAATATATAAAGATACAAAATATAGTTTTGGGTATAGGATCTATGCTACGTAATAAAGATGATGTATACTTATTTAGAATGCTGAGAATACTTTTTTTGAGAAAGCAAGAATCCCCAGTTTTAAATGAGTGGTTAGATTTAGTTTCTAAAGTACATTATGGAGAGGATAACATTAAATTAGGAACAAATGTATACATTTTGAAAAGATATGTGCAACTCTAAAATCAAAGAATATTCCATAAAATAAAGGAATATATATTAGCCTACATTAACTACATTTTTATGTAACCTTCCCTTTTATTTCTAGTTATTTGTTATTTTATTTATTTACTTATTTAATATTGAATATTTGATATTTGAATAATATTACTTCAATAACTATTAGGAATTATGTGTCATTATAAGATTTTGATATATGTGAATGTTATATTTTTATTTATTTATTGTTTTATTTATATGTATGTGTTGGTGGGTATTATCACAAAAGAAAAAGATAAAGTAGAAGGAAAAATAAGGAATATTTATAGGGGGAAAATATGATGTCTTTAAAGGAACTGTCCATTTGTATAATTGTGTTAAATGTGTTTGAATTGAAAGACATAATAAAGTACATTATATATATATATATATATATATGTGTGTACTTTATTCTAAATAAGTTCTAAATTCTAAATAAGGGACATATAATGTCCAACTAACAAATATGCTAAAATGCTAAAATATTTGTTAGTTGGACATTATATGTCCCTTATTTAGAATTTTAAACCTACAAGTGTATTTGGGGTAAATCAAATGTAGGCTAATATACTGTCAATTACTGAGCTCAGATTAATCTTACCAGTCAAAATTGATACTGTGCTTTTGTAGTTATTTATTTTTTGATTTAGTGATTTTAACTTCTGCTTTAAAAAGATTTTTTTTAGATTGTGTTCTAATGTTCTTCTAATAATCATAAACGTGTACTAAAACAAAAATCAGACAAACTGCCAAATAAAACCAGAGAGAAATGTATTCATAAATCTTTAAAACAATCTAATTAAATCTTGGGCACAAAACATTCAGCCAGTAAAAAAACAAAACCTGTAGTATGTATATTGTATTTATCTATCTATATCTATAAATACAGTACACACACATATATATATTATATTATTACAAAAATGACATGTCCTAAACGGACAACTTTAAAACGCCTTATATGTGTCTATATTGTAGCCTTATTTAAGTTGATTTTCTGTATACTGTGTATTTATTTTTGGACTAATAGTGGTTAATAAAGTCCAATAATGGTATGAGAGAGTGTCAGTGGTAATATCATTGTGTTCTTGTCGGTCAGTGTTGAGGATCTGTGTAACATCTGAGGCTGAGCCTGACAGTTAGCCTGCCCTGGACCAGGCTAGTTTCCCAGCATAAGTTGCCAGGGTAACTGAGTTTGAACTTTTTTAAGTTTGATTTATGAAACCGAATCTACCAAAAATAAGCCTGACTAACCGAAATAAGCCTGGCTTATACTCTAATCTTGGTTTATGGAACAACCCTCCGGAACTGAAAATAGTTGATTGCTTAAATAGCTTGTTTGATATTAATCTCGGTAGAATTATGATATAACCGGTTTTATAGCGGATTATTTTCTGGAGGATGATGGTGATGATGGTGAACAGGACACATTCTTGGATGAAACTGCCGGTAAGTTTTTGTCATTATTTTTTTATGCTAAATGTATAGCTAACGTTACTGTACTGTCAGTGTTCAGCTAATGTAATGCTAACACAGAATTCATCCTGTGATGAAAAATAGTGGATTTAAATGTGTATTACAGATTTGTTGATTGGAATTGAGTCAGTTTAAATTAATTAAGTTTATGACATGATGTTTATTTGTTTGATTACACTCTGAACTGAAGTCTTACCACTCATAGCCCTCCGCTCAATTAATCAGATCCATTCTGGCTAAACTGAAAGACTATTTTCATATAAAATGCTTTATTATCCACTTTAAATGTGGAATTAGCCGCCCACCCCATTCTTGCATGTTACCTCATCATGTTTTGAAGTCTCTTGCTTTGAATTGAAAAATTTCTCCTTGCTTTTTCAAGCAGTGACCAACATGATGATGAGGAGGAGCCGGTTTTGGTGATTGAACCCCACGCTGGTCTGGCGAATCTGAAGAGGGAACACCAACCAGAAGAATTTGCTTCTAATGCTGGAAGGCGAGATGTGGAACTGAAAATATTTTTTTCTTTTCTTGCAACTGCAAGTATTTCAATGGGGAAACGTGTTGCGGTTACACAGGATGAGTCATTTGGAGATGGGCAGTACTGTACTAGACATGGTAGTTTTAGCTCAAATACGTCAAGTCAGTTGCACTGTGGGAAAGAAACAGTTAAATCAAATAAAGGATCACAGACTGTACACGTCATCGCCTAGATTACTACTATGAGGGACAGAAAATCTGTTTTGACACTTTTATGCATGCTGTGTTCAAGGATTGCCTAGATGCATTGGTCCAGCATTATTTGCAAAATGATGTGACCCCTAATGCATGGAAATGTCCTATTATCACTGTAAAGCTGCTTTGAAACAATCTATAGGCCTACTGTTAAAAGTGCTATATAAATGAAGGTGACTTGACTTTTAAATGCCAAAATTAAATACTTTGTGAATAGAATCCATGAGATTATCAAATATTTTGCATCTAGACAATTTTAGAATGTGTACAAAGTTTGAGACTGACCTTTTTTAGGGATATTTCACACAAAAAATATTTACTCATACTCACCCTCGTGTTATTCCAAACCTGTATAAGTTTCTTTCTTCTGTTTAACACAAAAAAAAGATATTTTAAAGAATGTTAGTAACCAGACAGTTGGCGGCACCCATTTACTTCCATGGTATTTTTTTCCTACTATGCCGTCAACTGTCTGGTTACTAGCATTCTTTAAAATATCTTTTTTTTGTGTTAAACAGAAGAAAGAAACTTATACAGGTTTGGAATAACACGAGGGTCAGTAAATGATGACAGAATTGTTATTTTTGGGTGAACTATCCCATGAATTTTTGTTACACAGTGAATGAGACACACAAAAGAGAATGAGATTGTATACCGAAATGTTATGTTAAATTTAAATAATTGATGTATTATTGACTTTTTTTTTCCCACTGATATTTAATTTTACTAATAAAGTTATACAAATCATTCCACTGAATTGACTTGGTAATTGTTGCTACAATCAAGCACTTGTGGTACCCCCATTCGTTTCAATGTTTTTATGCTTTTAGCTTTTTGGACATGCACATCATAATAAATAGGGCTGTTTTACAAAAACTTTAAGAATTATCCCATAAATGTGTTATATATAACTGAAAATGTGAGAATCTCAGCTTTAATGTGGTATAAGGCACATATACAGGATAATTATGGATCAAATGTGTTGCAGTTTTAAAAGTTTTAAAAGTAAGCTTTTTTTAAAATTGGAATTTCTCAAAAACATGATTTTCTGAGCCCGAAATTCAGCAAATCTTTGACATAGCCTAACTCAGTCAATATTACAGATATCAAGGTTATATTTCACAGAATGTTCTTTACATTGTGTTGGATGATTTTATGAAAAAAACAGTGAATCACAAAAAATTTACTTTAGCTGGGTTTTCACAGGCAGGGTCACAAATTCATAAGTTAGACGTTTTAATCTCATAATTATGACTTCATACTAATTATAATTTTGTATGTCATTCGACAGATTTCTACTTTTTATGTCATTATGATTTTTTATTACCAAAGCATGTTTTTGTGGCGGAAACGTGATAGGTTCCCCATTCAGTAACTGTACTTTTTGTGTGATATAGCATATGCCTGATTAAATAATCTATTATGACTGCATAGTTATAATTATGAAATGAAAAGTCGATTTTTTTGGACAAATTCATAAACTCGACATTTTAATTTCATAATTATGATTTTATATGTCATTCGACAAATTTCTACTTTTTATATCATTATGAATTACCAAAGCATGATTTTGGGGAGGAAACTGGGTTCCATAAAGTTCAGATCAGGGTTATTATCAGAAGTAATTAATTAATTTCAGAGTATTAACGCTGACAGGACGCCGTCGTGTTGAGTTTCTCCCTCAGAATGAACCGCGTCACATTCACATGATTCCACATGAAACTACAACTCCCAGAATGCAACAAATACAAATGGCGGTTGAAGATGATGGTTCGGTTCCTTTCTGTCGCTTCTGTTCGCGGTTTATACGGGTTTGTGTTCAGAGGTCAGGAGCTTTATAGACACTAAAGCGAAATATAGACCATTAATATCTGACTACAGCCGTTGACTTCATTTTAGCAGTGGCTATTATTAAATCACAGTTAACTCTAATTTATAATTTAGAATAAAAATGTGACTCGACTGCTGAAATGTGATAAAGGTACATTGACAAAGGGAGGGTAGTGAATGAAGGTCTAGTAGATACATTTTGCTATATAATTTAATAACGACAACTGATTTAAATAACAGTCTGCTGTGACGACGTTATGACAGTTATGTAGTACCCACCAATCAGAACGTTTCCCGCAGTGGGTTCAAATAATGTGCGCGAAATTCTTCTGGCGCGCTCAGACACACACACACACACACACAGCTTACCATACACTCAGTTTTGCCGCTCGGTTCGATCTGCACGCGCTCGTCAGTAAAATGCCCTGCTCTGAAGTTACAGAAGCGGGTTCGCCGCAGAAGAGATGCAAGAGTGATGCAGTGAATGGACACGAAGAACAAAAGGTGCTCAAATTCGCCAAACTGACCGAAAACGCCACGACACCGAGCCGAGGATCGAACCGAGCTGCGGGATTCGACCTGTACAGGTGATTCTCGGCGCCGTGCACGCGCTTACATCCATGCACTGTTATTCCTTACTTCAGCTGTTTTTAGAGGAATAATGTGGATTGAAATCTTTCGAACTGCATCAAGCACTTGTATTTCCAGTGGTTTAATGCATGCATGTGGTGATGATGGTGATGGTGTGTGTGTGTGTGTGTGTGTTTCAGTGCATATGACTACAGCATCGGGCCGATGGATAAAGCTCTGGTCAAGACTGATATCCAGATCGCGGTTCCACACGGGTATTACGGAAGAGTAGGTGAGCGAGAGTCACGTGTCAGGCCACGATATATATATATATATATAAATACAAATCCATTCATTTCCACCACACAAGAAAACAATAATGCTTTGGTAAATCTTAATAATGAGGGGAAAAAGGTAGAAATTCTGAGGTTTAAAATGATCTAAAACTTGATTTAGTTTTAGTATCATTTCGACTTTTCCTTTTATAATTATACATTTAAGTCATAACTTTGATTTAGTGTGATTTTAAAATTGACAATTACGACATTAAAAAACAAAATATGACAAACTCAATTTAAATCTCGTAATTGTGATTTAGTATGTAATTCGAGTTTTTGCAAATTTGGACTTTTTCCTCATAACTATGACATGCCAAACCTTTTCTCATAATTTCTAATAAATCATAATTATGAGATTAAAAAGTCGAAATTGATGCATGTTATAATCATGAGATTAAAAACATTCAAATGCAACTTTTTATCATAATTTTGACCTCCTTATAATTTGACGTATATATAAAAAAAACCATCCAAGCAGACCCACTGAAGCCCCGCCCACGAGTGTTCGACTAACGCCGTGTGTGTGTGTGTGTCCAGGCTTGGGAGGGTTACTTTAAAAATGTATTCCGTTACAGTTACAAATTACTTCATAAAAAAAGTATTCAGTAACGTAATCCAAGTACCACAATATTAAAGTAATGTAACTGATTACTTTTGGATTACTTCAAGGACAGATATTATTTTAAAAAACAACAACTTTTATTTATTAAGAATTTCACAGCCCTGAATAAATATTTATGTAAAGGACTATACAGACATCTAACGTTAGTGGCTACAGTATGGTATTACAGATTATTTTGTTTTATTTTTAACTTGACATGTACAAGGAAAAAATAAAATAGAAATGTTTCTTCAACAGGAAAATAGATATACATATACATACTACTAATAACACTATATTAAGCGTTGCTTTAATGACTCACGACACGACTCGTGTGCCACCCGCTGGTGCATGCGCAAAATAACAGCTCTCTACAACAATCTCCTCAGACACAGATCGAATCACAATTTTCGTTGCTGGAAGGCACAGTTTGCACTGTACAACCATGTTGTTGGCATTTTCTTCTTTAAAAACAAAATAGCAGCGGAATTTCCAAGAAATGAAATTATTTTTACCCGTGGACAGCATCGTTTCTAGCAGCAGTGACTCGATCCGTGTCTGAGGAGATTGTTGTAGAGCTGTTATTTTGCGCGTGCATGAGTCGTGTCGTGAGCGTGAGTCATTAATCAAGCAACGCTTAATATAGTGTTATTATGGCAAAATACAGATTTATTTAGTTTTAAATTAAACCATTGTAATCCTGAAAGTATTCCCCCTTTTTTCAAAAAGTAACTATAATCTGATTACTACGTGTTTTGACGTAACTGTAATGGATTACAGTTACTGGATTTTTGTATCCTGATTACATAACGCCGTTACATGTATTCCGTTACTCCCCAACCCTGGTCGTGTCTGACTAACGCCGTGTGTGTGTCGTGTCTGACTAACGCCGTGTGTGTGTCGTGTTCGACTAACGCCGTGTGTGTGTTGTCGTGTTCGACTAACGCTGTGTGTGTGTTGTCGTGTTCGACTAACGCTGTGTGTGTGTTGTCGTGTTCGACTAACGCTGTGTGTGTGTTGTCGTGTTCGACTAACGCTGTGTGTGTGTTGTCGTGTTCGACTAACGCCGTGTGTGTGTATGTGTGTGTGTGTGTGTGAGTGTCGTGTTCGACTAACGCCGTGTGTGTGTGTCGTGTTTGACTAACGCTGTGTGTCGTTGCAGCTCCTCGCTCCGGTCTGGCGGTGAAGCACTTCATCGATGTGGGCGGTACGTCTCTCGTCACTGATGACATCAGAACGCTTGATTATCTTGCATGATCTGACGTGTGTGTGTGTGTGTGTGTTCCACAGCTGGTGTGGTGGACGAGGACTACAGGGGGAATCTGGGAGTCGTGCTGTTCAACTTCAACAAAGAGCCCTTCGAAGGTGAGCGAGCTCGCAGCAGTAATGGACACCTCCTCTGTAGTTGTGGTTATCTGACACGTTTCCTCCTGCAGTGAAGAAAGGAGACCGTGTCGCTCAGCTGATCTGTGAGAGGATCTGTTACCCGGAGCTGCAGGAGTTACAGGTGAACCTCATCAACCGTGTGACCCCGCGTCTGTAGATCAGCCGTTTCATCCTGTTTTCCTGTTTCAGACCCTGGATGAGACTGTGAGAGGAGCAAGCGGCTTCGGCTCCACCGGCACCAACTGAAACTCCCAACAATACAAATGCTACTTTATATTTTCCCTTCATTTAATTGGTAACACTTTACAATAAGGACTGGTTTGTTAACATTAATGCATTCGTTAACAATGAGCAACACATTTCCTGCAGTATTGTTCATTAGTTCACAGTGCATTAACTAATACAACTTTTGATTTTAATGAAGTACTAGTAAATGTTGATTAATATTAATAGGATTGATCAGGTTAATTAATGAAGCCTTCCTGTAAAGTGTTACCATTGGATTATTTCACTGATTGTTTGATGTAAAATGACAATATAATTAGTTTGCATGTAAATTCTAAAAGGGTTTTATTTCATGACATTTATGATTGTATTTCATAGTGTTGACAATGTTCACTTTTTGCTGTCAGTTACCCAGATGTGTCCCTCATTACTGTATTCATTAAAATGAATTATTTTGCTGTTACGGATGCACTGGAACATTGTGAATGTTTTACTGGCGTCACCATTGTGTGTTTCTACAGGAGTGGCTTTATTTTTCATTGATTTAGTTTGTTACACTTGATTTTTTTTATTTTTTTTGAAATTTGATTTCATTTATTAAACTTAATTAGTAAACATGAACAATACATTAGTAGTTAATAGGACTGTGAACTTACACTAGTATACTGATTACTGATTTTAATATATACTATGTATTTTGTACATTATCTTAAACACGGCAGGGTTTAGGCTTATAAAACCTTACATTGATGGTGAATATTACAGGGCAGTTTATAAAAAAAAAACATCAAATATTTTGTGCTTTTGTTGAGATCATACCAACTAAAACATTGTAACTACTTCTGATATTGTGCTGAATGAACATTCAAGTAAATTAATTATACCCCAAAATACATTACATTAATTAACCCTATAAAACGTACTATTTGATACACAGATTTCTATTTTATATTCAGTGTAATTGTACAAACGTCGTTCAGCTCGAGCTTCATGTGTCTTTATGCACTGATTTTATCAAGTAAACAAGAATAACTTGGATATTGTTAGTAATCAATCAGCCTCAGTTTACTTGATTATTCAGACAATATCAAATATGATCATCAGGCTTTTGAGGAAGGTTTAATTGTTCATCTGTCAATCATTGCATTATACATTTTACAACTAAGCATTTAAATATCATCTTACTAAGACATTATTGGCAGATATTTATTTATGCAAGTATCTGCTGTACTGTTATAAAATCTCATTGATTTACATTACAAGCATCAGAATTTCATCACTTTTTGTCCATATAAATATCAGCATGTGCAGCAAAATGCAGTTTGAGCTGATTTTTTTTTTTTTCATATTCTCACTATATGAGCCATATAAAAGCCTGATGCATCAAATGTGATACTCAAACACATATGCAAACTTATATAGTCTAAAAAATTGATTTATCTGACTATTATTTCATACGTCAGGCTGGGTTAATGATTGCCACAGTATCACCAATACAATGGTCATGTGACTCTTGAATGAATCATGATTTTTCTGAAGAGAACGAATGATTCTGCTGTTCTGAAATCAAGGCAAGCGGTCGAGTCGACCCAAACAACCAAAAATATGTTTTTATTGTGAATGTACAACTAAACCCCTCACGAGAGTGAAGACAGAACAGAACGGCGTGGTTCTCCAGGCCGAGGCCCGACGGCGTGTGTGTGGAAGTGTGTGTGGCCGCGAGACCTCAGTGCATCGAGTCAGAAACACAGTTTACAAGTAGTTGGTCATTATAAGAAGCACCATTACAAACCCCTCCGTTCCAGGGGTCCTCTAGTTTACATCGCGAGTAACAAAGTGACACGGTTACAGTATAGACACACTTAAATTACATGTAGTATAGTTGCAGGAGAGAACAGAAGCGTCGGTCAGCCGCTTTTAGGAGATTATTACAGTGCATGAATCAATGCGCTCAGGTGATGCACTGCGAAACATGATGCGTTTCTGTCTCGGTTTCCAGCACAAACATATATAAATGTTCTTAAATCAAGATGCATTTACTGGAGAAGCAGAATTACCGAAGATATTAGGTCTTGCTTACTGATAAATGTATCAAAATTAAAACTAACTAAAATATCTTTAAAGTCCCCCTGTGATGTAAATCCAGTTTTTAATGTTGTTCATGTGTCTATGTGGTGTTATTAATATGCTTTAAGACAAAGCGTGTGTAAGTTCATAAGTCGATTGCTGAGTATTTTCTGCTTAAAACTGCAGTGAACCAAAGACAGTCTCAAAAACACGGTGTGAAATCGCTGGTCACAAACGACCTTGTAACCAATCAGATCAACGTGTGATCGTCAACCAGTGGATCTCTGAGTGAGTGGAGGCGGGGCTCATTTGCATATTCATAGAACCGCGCATACTAAATTAGGCAAGGGTGTCGAGTTACATTCAAGATATTTTAAAGGATGAAGAAATGTTTTTCAAGGAACATTTTGGTGATCAAAGATGAGTTTTAAGTGATAAAACTATTGATTATAGAAGGACTTTAAGTCATTTTGCTTAAGTAAATTAACTGTTATTTAAAGAGGCACTATTATGCTCTTTTACAGTCTTGATGTTTTCAGGCTCTACTAGAACAGGTTTTCCTGCTTGAATGGTGATTATTTTCCCCATATTCTCCATAGTTGCAGCTCCTCTCAACCAGGCCCCGCCCCTTTATTCTGCGTATGAATTATTATAATGAGGAATATTGTGACGTGTTCGTTCCCGGAAGAAACTCAAGATACAATGGAGGCGTTTCAGGAGTTCAGAAACACTGACACTGATATAGAGAAGAACTGGAGCTGTTCATGATCACAGCAACAGCACACACTGAAGAAACAATAGGACCTCTTTTAAGTTTCTTTTTCTGATTTCCATTGGCAGTTATTTTTTGTTGTTTTAAGCAACCATTTCAGAGACCAAGACTATCTCAAGTCATTTTGCTTTTCAAGTATCTTGATTTAAGACCGTTTAGATATCTGTACTAGAAAACAAGCCAAAAACACTGTTAAAGCGATAGTTCACCCCAAAATGAAAGTTAGCCCATGATTTACTCGCCCTCAAGCCATCCTAGTGTGTATGACATTCTTCTCTCAGATGAATACAATCAGAGTTATATTAAAAATTTTATGGCCGTCTGCCGGAAGCTAGTTATTTTAGTCAATAAAGTTTTAAATATGGATATTTTTCTGGATAGAGGCACTTTTATGATGGACAAATGCACTTTTATGATGGATAGATGCACTTTTATGATGGACAGATGCACTTTTATGATGGACAGATGCACTTTTATGATGGACAGATGCACTTTTATGATGGACAAATGCACTTTTATGATGGACAGATGCACTTTTATGATGGACAGATGCACTTTTATGATGGACAGATGCACTTTTATGATGGACAGATGCACTTTTATGATGGACAGATGCACTTTTATGATGGACAGATACACTTTTATGATGGACAGATGCACTTTTATGATGGATAGATGCACTTTTATGATGGACAGAGGCACTTTTATGATGGACAGATGCACTTTTATGATGGATAGAGGCACTTTTATGATGGATAGAGGCACTTTTATGAACGTCAAAAAATATACAGCTGATCACTGCCATTATAAAGCTTGGAAGAGCCAGGACAATTTTTAATATAACTCTGATTGTATTCGTCTGAAAGAAGAAAGTCACACCTAGGATGGGTTGAGGGCGAGTAAATCATGGGCTAATTTAAATTTTTGGGTGAACCATCCCTTTAAGAGCGTTTTGTGCAGTGCAGCAGCAGTAAGATGCGATAGATTGAGCGGCGAGAGAGAGAGAGAGAGAGAGAGAGCGAGCGAGGCTCTTCGGCACGCGTGCGGCTCGCGTCCGTTCCTCCGCAGCGTCTATATTGGGATGCGAGCGTATGATGGAGAGTAGGGCTGCACGATTAATCGCAATTTCCATGTAATCGCACTTAAACCGATTATTTTTCTGCGCAGCTTGTCAGTGAAGCACGGCTCAGTAAACGCTGCTCGCTCTGAAAGCACTGAGTTCGAGTCGCTTATAACGTGCATTTGAAAAAGCAACACACGTCAAACATCTTTCCAAACATGAGACGCATTTATGAACCTCTTGTCCAACAAAAGACATTTAATAACACGCATTTACTCCAAACTCACTTCATAAGGACAGCTGAGCTCCTCCTTCTGTGAGATGATGCGCTTCTGACACAGAATAAGGCAGGCGTGTGTTTATTACTCATGTTTAATCAAAGCGTTTCAATCTTCGGTTTATTCAGATACAGAGAGTGTGATGCTCATAGGGATTTCCTGGAATGACGTGTGTTATTGTACTTCTGTGGGGATATTTGGGGTGTGTGTGAGACGCCCTCTGGTGTTCAGATGGAGCAGCGTTTACTACAGATCAGTCGTGCATAAAATAAATCGCAGCCTTTGCCAAATCGCGTGCGGTTTCATTGCAATTAATCGCGCAGCGCTAGTGGAGAGGAAGGTGCTGGTCTTTGGCCGGATCTGCGGGCGGCAGTCTGTGTGTTTGCTGGATCAGTGCAGGACGATCTGAACTCGCATGAGCAGAGCGTGTCCCAGCTGCGCGCTGAGGTAGTCCGAGTCCCCCGGCTCCAGTGGCCCGGCCCGGCCCACGCTGCGGATCTGCAGAGAATACACACCCGGCTGGAGAGGCTTCTTCTTGGATGTGTGCAGGTAGCTGACGCCGTGCTTCTGGTTCATGAGGAACAGGCCGTCGTCGTTGCCGTACTCGATGGCGTAGCGCACGTGATCGGTGAGCGTCGACAGCGCCGGGACGAACTCGATGATGTGGTCTTTGCTCTTCAGCGTGCTGATGTTCAGATGGAGCTGGAGTGTGTCGTCCACGTCCACACTGGCTGAGTCCAGATCGTTCTGGAGAAACACACACACACACACACACACACACACACACAGTTAGAGGAATGGTGTTTCCTTTAAACCACAAACGGAGGAAATTAACATTTTAACTTTTTTTAAACATTTACATTTGACATTTTCATTGATGCATTTGGCAAACACTTCTATCCAAAGCGACATACATAGCATTCAAAGTCGGTTCATGCCTTCTCTGGGAGTCTAACCCATGACTTTGGTGATTCCAGCGCTATATTTTGTGCACATTTGTTGATTTGTGCTCTGATTTGATCATATCTGTGCGTTTTTGTGTGTTTGAGCAGCAGAAATCAAGAAACAAACACAGATCAAGCCATAATATTTACATATTCAGATGTTTCACATATGTTTTCCCCAAAACCTCCACCTCATCTCTAATGACATCATCCATGCTTAGATTTCTGGGTAATTATGTCATCCTGTGCCGCCCAACATGAACAAATCTTTCAAAGTTCTCACTGAAATGATCCTGTCTTGTGTGTTGACTAACATCAGTCACATGATATATGGATCACACCCGATTGGCTCATCAGTGAAGGTTACCTGAAGCTCCTCGGTTGCGTTGGCGTCCCTGCGCTTGCGGCCCTTCTTTGGATATCCATTGATCTTACACTCGTAACAGGCCTCGGGAGAGAGCGAGTTCTCGTCGGCTTCGGATGAGGGAGTCAGAGGAGACAGACCCGCTCCAGAGAGACAGTGACTGAAACACACACACACACACACATCAGATTTACACATGAGGGATCCAGAAACACACCACCAAACAATAAAATTCTCCAGATGTGTATTTACTGATACAGGTGTTTATAAAGCATTAAACAGCTGTTACACACATTATTTTTTTATTATTTATATATTAATGTAGTATTTATTAATATTTTATTCAGATCAATTAGAGCTGCTTTATAGCAGAATTTGAGTTTGTCTCATATTTGATTACGTTTGCCTCCTTGATTCTGTTAAAGTCCTGTTTATTAAAGTGAAGCTGCTTTGAAACTCTCTGTATTGAGATAAATGAAGTGTGGCAGTAAGAGTTCAGTCCTCAAGGGGGCGACAGAGTTTTCTTCAAAATCTAGAGTTTCTTCTAAAGCGCCCCAAATGTGTGTGACCCCAGCTATAAAAAAATATGCTCTAAGAACATTTTGCTAACGTTCTTATTGAGTTATTAAAAACTGATTTCTGAACATTCAAAAAGTACAGTTTCTATATTAAAAAAAATAATAATTCTTGGTTATGTGAACGTAAAGGGAACATTTAATTTTGTAAACATTATTGGAACGTTACTTTTGAATGTTCTAAATCAAGAAATAACATTTAAAAATCATCAGACGAACATTCAACAAAAAAGTTTCCGAAAAAAAACTTAAAAATAAAATAATGTTTTTGTGCTGATGTTTTGAGAACATTATTAAAGAACATAACTTTGAACGAACGTTCTATTAATGTTACTGGAAGAACGTTCCCTGTTAGCTGGCTAGTAGTGTGTGTGTGTGTGTGTGTGTGTGTGTGTGTGAGTGTGTGAGTGAGATTGTGTGTGTGTGTGTGTGTGTGTGTGTGTTTGTGTGTGAGTGTGTGTGAGTGAGATTGTGTGTGAGTGAGATTGTGTGTGAGTGAGATTGTGTTTGTGTGTGAGTGTGTGTGTGTGTTTGTTTGTTTGTGTGTGTGTGTGTGAGTGTGTGAGTGACTGTGTGTGTGTGTGTGTGTGTGTGTGTGTGTGTGTGTGTGTGTGTGTGTGTGTGAGCCTGACCCCTGTCCCGCTCTCAGGTATCCAGGTATGCTGGAATCACCAAAGTCATGGGTTAGACTCCCAGAGAAGGCATGAACCGACTTTGAATGCTATGTATGTCGCTTTGGATAGAAGTGTTTGCCAAATGCATCAATGAAAATGTCAAATGTCAAATGTAAATGTTTTAAAAAAGTTACAATGTTCATTTCCGCCGTTTGTGGTTTAAAGGAAACACCATTCCTCTAACTGTGTGTGTGTGTGTGTGTGTGTGTGTGTGAGATTGTGTGTGTGTGTGTGTGTGTGTGTGAGATTGTGTGTGTGTGTGTGTGTGCATTAAAGAAATTAAAAGTTTTTTAAAAAATGTAAAAATGCAAAAAGTTGTGATGGGTAGGTTTAGGGATCGGGTTACTGTGTGTGTGTGTGTGTGTGTGTGTGTGTGTGAGTGACTGTGTGTGTGTGTGTGTGTGTGTGTGTGTGTGAGCCTGACCCCTGTCCCGCTCTCAGGTATCCAGGTGGGCAGCCACACAGGTATCCTCCATCAGTGTTGGAGCAGCCGTAACTGCAGGGGTTCTGGGAGTTGCACTCGTTGACGTCCTGACAGCCGCCCAGCATCTGCTCGAAGGAGAAACCCGCGGGACACAAGCAGCGGAAACTGCCCAGTGTGTTGTGGCACGAGGCGCCGCCACATACTTGACTGTTCTGGCACTCGTTTTCATCTGCGCGCACACACACACACACACACACACACGGGGGTCAAAGGTCACGGCGGTTCCCACAGCGCTACTGACCTACATTCACAATCTCTCAGTGTGCAGACGGAGCAGGCGTTCACAACACGTGTAATCGGCACAGGAAAGAGCCGAGGCTCCAGTGACACAGAAAGGATGATGGGACAGATCTAACCGACTGGGAAGACAATATAAATTCATCAGTTTAAGTTTGGTTCATGCATCAATAGCACTGAACACAGTCAAAACGTGCCGTTGGCTAATTAATCGGTCAATGATTTCAGCCCTCCAAAACCGCTTCGGACCAAACATCGAGCGTAGCGTCAGGTCAGGCAGGTCGCGTTGTCAGGCTCATCAGTGGCCGCGTTTCCATTACAGATTTGCGCAAAACTTTTGCGTCACCTCAGCTAGTTCCAGCCGCTGCTGTACTTCCCATCTCTGCCGTGTTTGTGCTTTTTTTCTGGATTATTTCATACAATTTAATACACGCATTATACCTTCGCCCACGCTGTTGGATTCGAGTATGGAGAACAACCAGTGCTGTATTTCCAGTTGTTCTCCTCGCATGCACTAATGGATGTCTCACAATTTCGTTGCTTTTTGGAGTTTAGATTTAAAAACGTCTATAGATATAGAGACCACACTCGTTATGCGGTACTGATGCTCTCGCGGAACAGATGTGCTTATTTAACTTTTTAGTGTTTAATAAAAAGTACCGTCAGATGAAATCCTGCAAGTGACAGTGCTTTCTCTCCGTCCGGGCAATAGATGCACACCCTTGAATGAGCGCGGATTTCTAGAGCATTTACTTGAACGTCTGAGGTAATATCTTTGGGTTAACCCATTTGAGAAATTGAGAGGTGGCCAAAGTCAGATTTTAAAATGGACTGAATAAAGCTCATTACGAACTTGACGTGCGGTGCCGCGCTGACTGACATGTATGCGCATGAATCACTGTCACACACAAGCTCAGAGCAATATTGTAAGTTACTGCATGATAATAAATTTTTAACTAGCAGAATAATAATGCATCACGATACACAGTCTTTAATTTTTTAACTATTGTAGTATTTCGAAGGGCAAAAACACTAGCTAATTTAAAATTTGACAGACGTAGAGAAACAGAGACAGACAGACAGACAGACCGTCAGAAACACAGTCAGACAGAAACACAGTCAGACAGAAACACAGTCAGACAGAAACACAGTCAGACAGAAACACAGTCAGACAGAAACACAGACAGGCAGAAACACAGTCAGAAAGACGGAAACAGTCAGACAGACAGAAACACAGTCAGACCGAAACACAGACAGACAGAAACACAGACAGACAGAAACAGTCAGACAGAAACACAGTCAGACAGAAACAGTCAGACAGAAACACAGACAGTTCAGAAACACAGACAGACAGAAACACAGTCAGACAGAAACACAGTCAGTCAGAAACACAGACAGACAGAAACACAGACAGACAGAAACACAGTCAGACAGAAACACAGTCAGACAGAAACACAGACAGACAGAAACACAGACAGACAGAAACAGTCAGACAGAAACAGTCAGACAGAAACACAGACAGTTCAGAAACAGTCAGACAGAAACACAGTCAGACAGAAACAGTCAGACAGAAACACAGACAGACAGAAACACAGTCAGACAGAAACACAGTCAGACAGAAACAGTCAGACAGAAACACAGACAGACAGAAACACAGACAGACAGAAACACAGTCAGACAGAAACACAGTCAGACAGAAACACAGACAGACAGAAACACAGTCAGAAACAGACAGAAACACAGACAGACAGAAACACAGTCAGACAGAAACACAAACACAGTCAGACAGAAACACAGACAGACAGAAACACAGTCAGACAGAAACACAGTCAGACAGAAACACAGACAGTTCAGAAACAGTCAGACAGAAACAGTCAGACAGAAACAGTCAGACAGAAACACAGACAGAAA
Source organism: Semotilus atromaculatus (assembly GCA_031834385.1). Taxonomy (NCBI): domain Eukaryota; kingdom Metazoa; phylum Chordata; class Actinopteri; order Cypriniformes; family Leuciscidae; genus Semotilus; species Semotilus atromaculatus. Next base: position 3,439,697 of record JAULUF010000078.1, on the reverse strand, counting down.
CACAGTCAGACAGAAACAGTCAGACAGAAACACAGACAGACAGAAACACAAACACAGTCAGACAGAAACAGTCAGACAGAAACACAGTCAGACAGAAACACAAACACAGTCAGACAGAAACACAGACAGACAGAAACACAGTCAGACAGAAACACAGACAGACAGAAACACAGACAGACAGAAACACAGACCGTCAGAAACAGTCAGACAGAAACACAGTCAGACAGAAACAGTCAGACAGAAACACAGACAGTTCAGAAACAGTCAGACAGAAACACAGTCAGACAGAAACAGTCAGACAGAAACACAGACAGACAGAAACACAGTCAGACAGAAACACAGTCAGACAGAAACAGTCAGACAGAAACACAGACAGACAGAAACACAGTCAGACAGAAACAGACAGAAACACAGTCAGACAGAAACACAGTCAGACAGAAACAGTCAGACAGAAACACAGACGGACAGAAACACAGTCAGACAGAAACACAGACAGACAGACAGAAACACAGACAGACAGAAACACAGTCAGACAGAAACACAGTCAGACAGAAACACAGTCAGACAGAAACACAGACAGACAGAAACACAGTCAGACAGAAACACAGACAGACAGAAACACAGTCAGACAGAAACACAGTCAGACAGAAACAGTCAGACAGAAACACAGACAGTTCAGAAACAGTCAGACAGAAACACAGTCAGACAGAAACAGTCAGACAGAAACACAGACAGAAACACAGTCAGACAGAAACAGTCAGACAGAAACACAGACAGACAGAAACACAAACACAGTCAGACAGAAACAGTCAGACAGAAACACAGTCAGACAGAAACACAAACACAGTCAGACAGAAACACAGACAGACAGAAACACAGTCAGACAGAAACACAGACAGACAGAAACACAGACAGACAGAAACACAGACCGTCAGAAACAGTCAGACAGAAACACAGTCAGACAGAAACAGTCAGACAGAAACACAGACAGTTCAGAAACAGTCAGACAGAAACACAGTCAGACAGAAACAGTCAGACAGAAACACAGACAGACAGAAACACAGTCAGACAGAAACACAGTCAGACAGAAACAGTCAGACAGAAACACAGACAGACAGAAACACAGTCAGACAGAAACAGACAGAAACACAGTCAGACAGAAACACAGTCAGACAGAAACAGTCAGACAGAAACACAGACGGACAGAAACACAGTCAGACAGAAACACAGACAGACAGACAGAAACACAGACAGACAGAAACACAGTCAGACAGAAACACAGTCAGACAGAAACACAGTCAGACAGAAACACAGTCAGACAGAAACACAGACAGACAGAAACACAGACAGACAGAAACACAGACTGACAGACAGACAGAAACACAGTCAGACACACACACAGAAACACAGTCAGAAACACAGGTTGAGGTGTCTCACCGACGCACTGGTTCCACTGGTAGTGCTGTAAGTATCCCTGAGGACAGCTGCATCTGTAGCCGCCCACCAGATTCTGACAGCCGTGCTGACAGCGATGGTTCCCGTCACACTCGTCCATGTCTGACACACACACACACACACACACTATTAGTGGGATATTTTAATGGAGACAGTCCTGAGTGTGTGTGCGTGTGTGTGTGTGTGTGTGTGTGTGTGTGAGTGAGTGAGTGAGTGAGTGAGTGAGTGAGTGAGTGAGTGAGTGAGTGAGTGTGTGTGTGTGTGTGTGAGTGTACCTTCACAGTGCTGTCCATTGGGGTCGAGGGAGAATCCTCTCTGACAATCACAGTTGAAGCTGCCGGGGCTGTTCTGACACACTCCGTTCGGGCCACAGAGACCCGGCTCAGAGGTGCATTCGTTATTATCTGTCACACACACACACACACACACACACACACACTTCATCACTCTAATTCATAGGTCGCAGTGTCAGAACAGGAAAGGGAAGGGCTCGAGGACACAGTCATGGGTTTGTGTTTTACAGCTGTTTATGTCAGCTAATGGATCACATCTAAACACCAGCTGCTGTAGCCACGGCAACAGAGGCAGTACATCCCATAACAACGGACAGCTGGTCACCGTGACACCAGACGGCAGACGTGACATCACTTCTTCAACATCTGCTCGTGTAAACAAGTGTGAGACTGAATCGAGGCCAGTGTGAGCAGCTCCAGGGTATTCTTTCAGGAAACAGTGGAATGAACTTCTATGGTGAAATTGTGCTGAAGTCTATTTATTACATATCCAGCGTTATTAGTATTAACTAAACTAAAACCATAAATACTGAAATAAACGATCACTGAAGCACACATGACCTGTGACATCATCAGCTAAAGGTAAACATGAAGTATTTCGGTCTTGTTTCCAGTCCAAATATCTAAACATTCTTAAATCAAGAAGCATTTACTGGAGAAGTAAAATGACATAAGAAATTCTATCTTGTTTTTTTTTTAAATCACCCCCCCAAAAAAAAGATCTAAACTAAGTGAGTTTTTGCTTAAAATAAGCAAAATTATCTGCCAATGGTGTAAAAAATGGTGTTTGCTTGTTTTAAGCAAAAACTCACTTCATTTTGATTTATTTATTTTCTAGTAAATGCTTCTTGATTTAAGAATTTTTTGATATTTGGACTGGAAACAAGACAAAAATACTAGGATGTAGTTTCTTCAATTGGTTTCAAATATATATACCATATATCAGCCATTCAGTCTGTTGTCTGAAAAAACACATGACTAAAAACATATATATGACTATCTGGTTATTAGCCTCATCTGATCTGCGTGGAGTGTGTTTCTGCTCTCACCGATGCAGGCCGTGTGATGTTGTGTGAATCCTGGAGGGCATTTGCAGGTGAACCCTCCAATCGTGTTCACACAGAGGAACTGACAGTTGTGTTGTTTGGTGGAGCATTCGTCCAGATCTGAGAGAGAGAGAGAGAGAGAGAGAGAGAGAGAGAGAGTCAGAATGACACACAAACTCACAAACACACACACACACCCGCACACACACACAGACACTCTCTCACACACACACACACACGCACGCACACACACACTCTCTCACTCACACACACACACACACACACACACACACACCCCCGCACACAGACACTCTCTCTCACACACACACACACACACACTGTCCCGCCGGTGAACCTGAGCTCTGAGACTGCAGGCGTGACGCTGCGCCGGCGTAAATAATGATGTGTGTGTTCAATAAGGCTTGTGTTTATCTCTTATCTGGGGCAGGAGGAAGTGAGATTTAGTCTAGACTCACTAACCGCTCTGTGTGTGTGAGTGAGTGTGTGTGTGTGTGTGTGTGTGTGTTACCCCGGCAGCTCTTGGAGTCCTCCTGTAACAGGTATCCTCGTGGGCAGGAGCACAAGTACCCGCCCTCTGTGTTCTTACAGATGAAGTTACAGGGTTTCGGAGCCTGAACACACTCGTCCACATCTACACAAAAACAGTTTGAGTCTATGAGACGAGCTCAATAATACAGGCCAACATGTGTGTGTGTGCGAGACTCACCCACACACTGCGTGCTCGTGATGTCAGTGGTGTATCCGGGTTTACAGACGCAGCTGAAGGAGCCCAGCGTGTTCAAACACTGACCGTTCTTACACAGATTCCCCATCACCTTACACTCGTCAATATCTGCACAACACACACACAGATCATACACATATATTAGGGTTGCATTGTTTAGGGATTTGCTGTGCTTGTTTCAGTCAATTTTTTGTCTTTCTATAGCAATATGGCTATAAAAAAATCATAGTAATAACAATAATTATATGTGACATCACCAGAATGCCTTCCTCAACATCTGTTCATGTAAACAGGCCATAAAAAAATTGTTACCTGAAATAAAATAAATTAAACTTATTTTACTCTTAGCTTCATCATTTTCATTTAGTTTAATGTGGAGTAAAATAAAACAACCTAAAATAACAAGTTTGTTATTTTAAGAGTAAGTGAGTGGACACATCCTCCTGTAGTGTGTGTGTGTGTGTGTGTGTGTGAGTTTGTGTGTGTGTGTGTGTGTTACCCTGGCCGTCAGTGGTGTATCTGGGTCCAAGTGGAACCATCCTCCTGTAGCATGTGTGTGTGTGTGTGTGTGTGTGTGTGAGTGTGTGTGTGTTACCCTGGCCGTCAGTGGTGTATCCGGGTCCAAGTGGACACATCCTCCTGTAGTGTGTGTGTGTGTGTGTGTGTGTGTTACCCTTCCCGTCAGTGGTGTATCCCAGTGGACACATCCTCCTGTAGTGTGTGTGTGTGTGTGTGAGTGTTACCCTGGCCGTCAGTGGTGTATCCGGGTCCCAGTGGAACCATCCTCCTGTAGGATGTGTGTGTGTGTGTGTGTGTGTGTGTGTGTGTGTGTGTGAGTGTGTGTGTGAGAGTGTGTGTTACCCTGGCCGTCAGTGGTGTATCCGGGTCCCAGTGGACACATCCTCCTGTAGTGTGTGGTTCCGGGTAAAGGGCAGATCTCACAGTTTGGCCCCCAGCCTCGGCCCCCGTTACAACAGCACTCAGACTTCCTAACGCTCACCCGACTGCTGGAACTCATCTGACACATGGTCTGGAGAACCTCCAGGAAGCAGAAGCCCTGACGGTTATCTAACACACACACACACACACACACACACACACACACACACACACACACACACACACAGCGGCTGTTATTGGCAAAACAAACACGATCATAGACATACAGTGCAATTTAGATGATAGCTTAACCAATGTATGTCAACTGGATGTCATGGAGTTTTAGAAGAATCATATCTGTCAGGACTACTATCATCAAATACGATTGACCATTAGCATATAGTTTGGATTGGTGGTCTGGTTCTGTTCTAGGCAAGAACAACCTAGCATGGATAAGAGCAGCAAATACCCCCCTTAGTGTAAATAGAACAGAACCAACATGAACGTATAACAGATATCATTAATGTCAATGTCAATTTTAATGTTTAATGTTTAAAGAATTTAGTCTGATTCAAAGGGGAATCAGAATGCCAAATCCTGACTGGGACAGGTGGAGCTGGGGAGGGAGGAGGGTAATCCTGACTGAGACAGGTGGAGCTGGGGAGGGAGGAGGGTAATCCTGACTGGGACAGGTGGAGCTGGGGAGGGAGGAGGGTAATCCTGACTGGGACAGGTGGAGCTGGGGAGGGAGGAGGGTAACTCCTGACTGAGACAGGTGGAGCTGGGGAGGGAGGAGGGTAATCCTGACTGGGACAGGTGGAGCTGGGGAGGGAGGAGGGTAATCCTGACTGGACAGGTGGAGCTGGGGAGGGAGGAGGGTAATCTTGACTGGGACAGGTGGAGCTGGGGAGGGAGGAGGGTAATCCTGACTGAGACAGGTGGAGCTGGGGAGGGAGGAGGGTAATCCTGACTGGGACAGGTGGAGCTGGGAAGGGAGGAGGGTAACTCCTGAGAAACGCGATCACTGCTGATAATACTGAAGGAGCTTATATATGAATACAGTGATAGTGTCGTATTTCTACAGGTAGAGGATCAGATGAGAGTCAATGATGCGAGCTTGACTAATGTGACCTGCCAGAACTGACGCTACGCTTGATGTTTGGTATGAATCCGTGTGCGAGGTGACAGTGACATCACACTCTTACCAATGCAGTCGGTTCTGCTGGGACTGGGACTGAAGCCCTGATCGCAGACGCATCGGTAACTCCCCACCGTGTTCTCGCAGCGCCCGTTCTCACAGATGCCAGGCTTCACCGTGCATTCGTTCAGATCTGCACACAAACACACACGTCAGGACTGTAAGCGATGATGTGAGCGCCGGTAAACGTGTGTGTGTGTGTGTGTGTGGCTCACCCACGCAGCTGTCTCCGTTGGGCTGTCTTGTGTATCCCGGTGAGCAGATGCACATGTACGTGCCGATCAGATTCTTACAAGTCATCCCTCTGGAGGCGCAGTCGTCCAGCCCGTCCTCACACTCGTTCTGATCTGATGAACAAAAGTGGGATACATTTTTTTTTTTAAATTAAATTATTTTGGTGTTCAAGCGCTGTCTGAAATGCGACTCTCTCTCTCTCTCCATCAGTGTCTCTCTCTCTCTCTCTCTCTCTCTCTATCGGTGTCTCTCTCTCTCTCTCTCCATCAGTGTCTCTCTCTTTCTCACTCTCTCTATCGGTCTCTCTCTCTCTCGCCATCGGTGTCTCTCTCTCTCTGTCTCTCTCTCTCTCTCTGTGCGTGTGCTTTGTGTGTGTGTGGCTGTTCGCACAGATAACACGCGCGAGTGTCAATTTTCGCCTCTTCTTCCGTGTTTAGAATTGTTTGAGTGTGTAAATCGGCAAGACAAAACATGTCCAAATTCAAAACTTTTATTCTATGGTGGTTAAATTTAGCAGTTTATCCACGAATCACACGTGTGCCAAACCGTGGGGAGCTGATCCATACGCATCACGATCAACTGAGATCTGTTGCAGCCCTAATGATGTGTGTGTGTGTGTGTGTGTGTGTTTGGGACGGTCTTTACCTTTGCACATCCGTCGGTCTTCTCTCAGCACGTATCCCGCTGGACATCTGCATTCGTACGACCCCACCGTGTTGACACAGCGGAATGCACACAGCAGAGGATTCTGGGAACACTCGTTTACATCTGAAAACATGTCACATGTTTTAATCAAATACACACTAGCGCTCAGTTTGATTGGCTGGTGTGGACGGCGTTGGGCGTTTCTTCGTTGGGAAGAATCAGGCTTTTAAGAGCTCGAGCAGACAACAAATCTAGTATCATTATCAGTAGAGCTGTTGCTATATATTGTTATAGTTATGGCTATTGTTATGGTAGTAGTTATGCTTATAATTATTATTAAAGTTTTAGTTCTCGTTATAGTTATCAGCATACTACCATTATAGTAATGGCTATAGTTTTCACTATAGTTATGGTTATAGTTATTATAATAATGGCTATAGTTATCATATTTATTGCTATATTTATTGTTATAGTTATTATAGTTATAGGTATAGTTCACTGTAGTTATGGTTGTAGTTATCATTATAGTAATGGTTATAGTTATAGTTCTCACTATTGTTGTGGATATAGTTATCATTATAATTATTGTTATAGTTATGGCTATATTTATTGTTAAAGTTATCACTATATTTATGATTATAGTTATCACTATATAAATAATCTTTGTTTTATTTACAACTTTGAAAAATCGTTTTTTACAGTGCAGAATGCAAGAGCCCGTTGTGAACACGAGTGAGAGTGGTGAAGACGGAATGAATCAATCTGTGCTCGAGTGTGAGAGCGGTCAACAGGAAGTACATCAGCAACTACAGGAAGTGCATCAGCAACTACAGGAAGTGCATCAGCAACTACAGGAAGTACATCATCATCAGAGGTCACTGACCTTCACAGGTCATCATGGGTCCGGGCTCGAAGCCCTCGTCGCAGCTGCACTCGAACGCTCCCTCCACGTTTGTGCAGGTGCCGTTCCCACACGGGTTCCCCAGCTCACACTCGTTCGTGTCTGATGATGACGAGACACACACAACATGGAGATGCATGTCACATGACCAAAAACAGACAAAACCCAGTAATATTATCCATAGCTGAAATTGAATGTTTCATAATTTATTCATTTTAAAACGGCTGCTATGAAACAATCTGTATTGCATGTGATATGGAAATAAAGCTGGACTTGATCAGTTACCGTTACAGTTGATGAACCATAGACTGTAAAAAACAATGTGTCCTTGACGTCACCCGTAGTGTTTCTGGGGTCTCATTCATAAAACTGTGCGTAGGATCCTGACTAAAAGTGTACGTGCGGCGAAAGCCAAAAATGGCGTACACCAAAACATATTCAGACTTATAAAAGCGTGTGTACGCCAGAACCTGTGCAGGATTCCCTTTATAATCCCAGTCAGAGGAAGATTGTGAACATGCGTCTCCTTCTCGAAATAACCATATATGAGCTTACAACGCCTCGTTTTACTATGCATGTCCTCATCTGCATATCATTTGCATATGATTATTCATATTATCATGATAAGCAATTATCTCTATAGTTAAAACATTAAAACACAGCATGCCAGAGGAAACGTGTTCAAAAGCATCGCATCCACTACAAATATTTATATTTATTGAATAGAATTTTTTGTGTAACTTCTCAGTAATGATTTCATGTAGTTTCAGTGTTTAACTCCATTAATGAGAATGGCATATTTAATCTAAATGTTTATATAATATGTAAAACATAGTTTAAATCACTTTTTTATTTAGTTAAACGGTTATTGTGAACATGCACTGTAATGGGCGTAGTTTTATGACTAGGACTCATAATGAAGATTAATGGTTTTACTTCATCTGCCGTTAGATATAGACTCTCTCTCTCTTTATATATAACGGCCCAGCGCACTCACTAGTGCAGACATTTAAAAAGGGATGGATATTTGCTTCAAGTGAGTGAAATTATATGTGTATTATCTTTCTGTATAATTTTATTAAAATGTTCTGTCTAAAAGTGACTGTAGGAGCCATATTACCACCTTATTTAATTCTTATAAATGTGTTCATTTAAATATCAGTTTGTTGTGTATTGTTGTGTTTATGTCTCTGAGTGTGTGCCCTCTATAGGTGAGAGGGGGAAGTTGTATAAAGGATAGGCCACCCCTGACTTAAAAGTAGTTTGTTTTGTTTTTTGTTACAATGCATTTTTATTTTTGATTTAATAAACTTCAGTTATTTGTTTGGAACATCAACACGCCTCTCTGGATCTATTTATGGTACTTCGCACGTGTCAGAATCATAGCATCAGCATCTCCCACAGTGGACAAGAAACAAGGATTAAAAACCACTACAGTGCAAACGTTCGTATGCATGGGTCAGAGTTTGCGTGCAGGTGCGCAAATTAAATTTCCCGTCAAGTTTGTTTTTATAAATCACAACTTATGCGTCGGAAGGGGCGTACGCCTCTTTCAGGGCCTGTTTTGTGCGACGCAGCGGTTATAAATGAGGTGTGAAGCCCAAAGTGGGCGGAGCCGGCCGTCGCCATCTTGGCTGCGTCACTCCCGGATAAACGCAAATGTGCGGTGGCGGATTAGCTGAGGTGATGATAACAGACAGCAGACAAACGGCTAGCAGTGACATCAGCAGAAATCCACCTATCACTCAAGTGGCCACGCCCTTAATTATGCAGAACTTTAAGGCTTTATAATTTAAACGACTGAGTTTTTTAAAAATCCCCCCCCTCACAGTCGTCATGAAGGGCAAAATTAGCAATACAGACTAAAACCACTTTTTGCACCATGTTTATTCTGCTGTAAAGTTGGGCATTTGAACATGAGGGTTTATGGGATTGAGTCTCTTCTGCAGCCGGCTCTAGTGGCCAGTGGAGGAACTGCAGTTTAACTCACTTCAGTGTTGATTCAAGAGAGAGACAGGAAGGCTGCGCTCGATATAAATGCTGACCTTCACAGTTGATCCCGGTGAAGTCGAGCCGGTATCCGAAGGGGCATTCGCAGCGAAACGTCCCGTCCGTGTTGATGCAGTGTCCATTCCTGCAGATGCCAGGGTTCTCCGCACACTCGTCCACATCTGGAATATGTGTGTGTGAACATCAGTGTGTGTGTGATCATGGACACGTTGATGGAGTCTGATTCACTGACACTCACCTACACCATCTTCGTGTATAGTGTGGGTCTTTCCCATGGTGGAGCACAGAGCTTTATACGTCACTGAAACACACACACACACAATAACTGTTACTGTCATCAAAACATGTGTGTGAATTATCTATAACACACATGAACAAACATCACAGATATAGATATATGTGTGTGTGTGTGTGTGTGAGAGAGAGAGAGAGAAAGAGAGAGTGAGTGTGTGTGTGAGAGTGAGAGAGAGAGAGAGTGTGTGTGTGTGTGTGTGTGTGTGTGTGTGTGTGTGTGTGTGTGTGTGTGCTCACCGTCCTCAGCAGAAGGGCAGATCTCACACGGGTCCCCCCCCCACCCCTGGCCCGGCATGGCGCTGCAGCAACAGGATCCTTTCGTCGTGTTGAGTGGCTTCGGGGCCTGACAGCGGCCGTTCTCGAACTTGGTGTAACAGTAACTCACACGAATATCTGACAGTCAGAGGAAACAGAGGCATTGTTATTTCATCTTCTGTAAAGCTGACTTGAAAACATGTGTATTGTGAAGAGCACAATACAAAACAATTGGCAAAAGGGAAATACTTTTGTAATCAGAGAAAAATAAAAATGCAGATGATTCTTCCCAAATTATTATTTCCCAAACAATTCTTTCAAATGATTTTTCACTTTCTTAAATGATTCTTCACAGATTATCAAACGACTCTTTCAAAAAGATTCTCCCTAAATTATTATTTCTCAAATGATTCATCAGCATAATTCTCAATAACACTCATGAACAAACATCACAGATATAGATACAGATATGTGTGTGTGTGTGTGTGTGTGGAAAGTGAGTGTGCATGTGTGTGTGTGTGTGTGTGTTTGTGTGTGTGAGAGAGTTGGGCGGCTGGGTTGCTTTTATTCCCAGAGGCCTGTTCTTCATTTGCAGAAGCCTTTCCACCCTTCTACACATACACACACACACACACACACACACACACCCTCAGAGAGGCAGAAGGACAGATGGAAACTGTGAGCATAAAAACGAACGGCCCTGTGTTCTGTTTCTGTATGACATCACACACTTTGCATGAGGAACAGAACATTATTCCCTCATTAAACATGACGAGCTCCACGACCGACAGCATCATGTTTTCAAAAAAGTGATTCAGAGGGAGGTTTCATGTTTCACCTGTGATGTGCTTCCTTTCTCTGTTCTTTTCTATTTATTTGTTTGGAATAATCCCTGTAATGCCTAAAATCGCAATAAAAATGAATGAGGCCCAAATAAAGCCCCAGTTCTAAAGCTGTGGACCTGTGATGTATAACTCACCCACACATCTCTTCCCGGACGAGGAGAGCTGGAATCCCTCGGGACAATCGCACCTGAAGCTGCCAGCCGTGTTCACACACTTCCCAAAGATGCAGATCTCAGGAGTCTGAGAGCACTCGTCAATATCTGAGCACACACACACACACACACATGATGGCGGTGGTCAAGCCTCCTTCATTTATACAGCGCTTTAACAATATAGATTGTTAATAGTGATAATAGGAGATTACAGTAACAGAGATTGTTTTGGCTTTACAGCAGCTCTAGAATACAGTTATTGTCCAGATAAAGTTAGTTAGGTTAGGTCAGATGACTGTGAGCACGGAGACCATGATGGCGTGAGGATCGTGGTGAAGCGACACACACCTTCACACCGGTCGTTCTGCAGGAAATATCCTGACGGGCAGATGCACCTGTAGGAGCCGTCCAGGTTCTGGCACACCCCGGGGCCGCAGGTGCCAGGGCTGATCACACACTCGTTGATGTCTGAGCAGAAGGGCACAGGAGCATGTGGACATGACGTCAACACACACACACACACACACACACACACACACACTAACCTGACCCCTAAATCTACCCATCACACACACACACTAACCTGACCCCTAAATCTACCCATCACACACACACACACACACACACACACACACTCTATCTTTCTCACACACACTAACCTGACCCCTAAACCTACCCATCACACAAACACACACACACACACACAGCTTCAGGACTCACCCACACACATCCGGCCGTCAGGAGAGAGGTTATACCCGTCCAGACACACACACACAAACGAGCCCACCGTGTTGATGCAGTTTCCGTTGCGACACAAGCCCCTGAGCGTCGTGCACTCGTCTGTGTCTGAACCGCACGCACAAAACAGATGTTAACACAAACACATGCCTTTCTGCTGTAGAATTAATAAATATTTGTGTGCGTGTGTGTGTACCGTACCGATGCAGTCGCTGTTGTGTGACAGCTGGAATCCTGGGTAACACAAGCAGTTGTAGGAGCCCACAGTGTTCTTACAGGTTCCATTTCCACACGGCTGACGCTCGCACTCGTCCACATCTGAACACAGACCACAGATCATCAGTTAGTAGTGAACACAGGTGGATGGTTAGTTATGAACACAGGCGGTTGGTTAGTTATGAACACAGGCGGATGGTTAGTTATGAACACAGGCGGATGGTTAGTTATGAACACAGGCGGTTGGTTAGTTATGAACACAGGCGGATGGTTAGTTATGAACACAGGCGG
>JAULUF010000078.1:3415000-3425000 GCA_031834385.1 Semotilus atromaculatus | reverse complement strand
ACAGTAGGCGATTGTCGAGTGCGCATTGATCAGTTACCAATGATCGCGCGCGCGCGCACTCGACAATCATCTACTGTGGACTTCGACCGAAAACAGGAAGTAAATACGTGTATGTGAGCTGGCTGAATAAAGAGATTATTCCTGCCTCCGTGAAAGCTCGGATCACAGTTGAGACTGATATATCAGCCCAGGCATCCACGATCCATTGGCAGATAGTGGCGTAAGTCGCCCAGCGCTGTCTCCCCATCTTGGTGAACGTGTGTTCATCATCCATATATAAGGCGCTCCGGATTATAAGGCGCACTGTCGTTTTTTGAGAAAATTAGAGGCTTTTAAGTACGCCTTATAGTGCGGAAAATACGGTACAACAAAATATCTTACGTTACTTTTTCAAATAAGCAACGCTAGTTACTTCACATTTATTGACTGACATGTTGAGAGAAATAAAGTGAGGAGGTGTTGTGTGTAAACATGATGGGTACTTTAGTTCTAAATGCGAACATGTATTTACTCGTCTCACTTGCACGAAAACATTCAGTATTCTTTAAAATGAATAAAAATGCAATCTCTAAATTTTACACAAAACTTAACTAAACTATAACATATTAAATTACACAAATATAATTATGTATTTAATCACACTTTATTAACCAATGTCTTTTTTAACCTAATTCATCCATACTAATAAGCAAAAATTACTTTAGATTAGACTCATAAATAAAAGTGTTGAACTTCCTTCTCCTGTATCCTATTGTTCTTTAATCTAGAACAGCAGCACAGCTGAAAGGTTTGTTTTTCAGAAATTTAGTTTTTTTGTTATTAAAAATCAAACAAGCAAGCCCAGCCCAGGTGAGATAAAGTAACGCAAAAGTAACGTAACGCACTACTTTTCAAAAAAAGTAACTAAGTAATGCAATTAGTTACTTTTTGGGGGAGTAACGCATTACTTTTAAAGTAACTTTCCCCAAAACTGCTTAACATCATACACAGAGCATCGCATGTTGGAAGTAAATCATAATTTCTCACAGATTGTTCATCTAGAACCCGTCACACACGCAGCTGTCACTCATTCTGCTGTTTTCCAGAATCAGACGCTTTCAGAGACACCGATGGAGCTCTTACCTTCACAGATCAGCAGCTTGTCATTATAAACGAAACCCATCGGACATTCACAGCGGAAACTGCCGACCATGTTGATACACACGCCGTTGTCACACACGCCGGGGATCTCACGGCACTCGTCGATGTCTGCGGATCACAGACAGACACACAGGGTGGATGTGGAGTCTTAGAGGAACACGTGGGCACAGAACTGTGTGTTTGAATGTCTTTAAGTGTGTGTGATGAATGTGTTTACCAACGACTCGTCCAGTGTAGAAGTCAATGAAATATCCCGGTCTCTCACTTCCACACAGCACAGCGAACTCATCTGCAGCAGAGAACCATGTCACAGTCATGACTGTGTGTGTGTGTGTGTCTGACAATCCCTGACAATATTCAAGAAACAGCCTCTTTCATCTACGCTTCTACTGTTTCACTGAAGTTCATCCCTGTTCACTTCTAGACAATGTTTGAAGCTTTGCTCTTCTTGTGTTAATGTCTCAATCACTTGCTGTATTCTATGGAAGCTTGTTTCCGCCACAGAATAAAAAATAAAAAAGATAAATGCTACTTTTTACATCTCGCAATTCTGACATTAATTCAATTTAAATTTAATTCAATTACAAGGTCAGAATTGCGAGATATAAACTCACAATTGCGTGTTATAAAGTCAGAATTGCATGATATAAAGTCGCAATTTCGAGAAATAAACTCGCAATTCTGACATTTTTCTCGCAATTGCATGTTTAAATCTTGCAATTCTGACTTTATAACACGCAATTGCGTTATAAAGTCAGAATTGTCAGTCTTTTTTTCCTTAGAATTGGACTCTCACAATTCTGAGAAAAGATGTCAAAAACTCACAGTTGCGGGCGTAAAGTCAGAATTTCAAGTTTATTTCTCGAAATTGCGAATTAATATCACGCAATTCTGACCTTGTAACACACAATTGAATTAAAGTCAGAATTGCGAGATGTAAACTCGCAGTTGTGAGATAAAAAGTAGCAATAATCTTTTTAAATGTTTTATTCTGTGGCGGAAACAAGCTTCCATAGGATTCCTCATTTGCTGTGGGTAAAAGCGTCTGATGATCAGATGTGGAGTGTGTGTCTCACTGGTGCTGGGAACGGGACAGCGCTCGCAGGGTTTATTCCAGGCCTGGCCGATGTTGTACGAGCAGCAGCAGAACTTCTTGGTCATGTTGTAGATGAGTTCTCCATCACAGGTGGCGTTATCAGAGTAGTAGTTCCTGTAACACAAGCTCTTCCGCATGTCTGAACACACACACACCACAACAAACACGTCACAATCGGCACTAAAGGAAACCAAGTTTTCACGATTCAAAAGTGATTCAGACAAAAGCATTGTGATTTTTGTAAATTTTATTAACATTAATGAAACAGACGGCAACAGTTTTATGAGGCTGCGGTCCCTTTAAGAATGAATGCATGGATCTAATATACTGTTACACATCCGGTTTTCAGGTTTGGATATAACAGTTTGTGTTTACATGAATACTCCCCACGATATGCATTTTGATACAATATTGTGTGTATTTGACCGTGCAAGCGCAATTAGCTCTGAAAGAGAACTGAACTCTGGATCCTTTTCACGGTTTATTGTGATTTAAAGCAACGCTATGGACATTTTTTTGCCTTAAAATAATGCTTCCAAAATCTTCTCAGTGGTTCATCAAGTCGTAACAGGGTGAAAGGCCCTTCTGGATTCGCTTTGCGGTCCTATATCGGCTATAAACACACTATGCAAGTTTGCCAGATCGAGTCGCGTTTCTCTAGTCCGAATGAGACATAAGAAAACTACAAATTTGACTTGCTTTACGTCAAGCGTTACAATAGTCATTATTTAGTTTTTCTTCATTTCTGATGTTGCAATACATCATACTTTCATGAAATCATGTAACATACTCTACCATGTCTGTGGACATCGTTCACTCTAAAGCACTCTAGCAAGTGTGCGTGCGACGGTAGGATAAAGTATTTACGACAGCGGTAATGGACAATTTAGTTTCCAACCACTAGGGGGACCGCAGAGGAAAAGTTCCATGGTGTTGCTTTAATAACACACTAACGTGTCAATAACTTTAAGAAATAATGCAAAGTTAAAGAACTTTAGAAAATAGATTTTTTTAATTTGTGAATCGGTAGAAGATAGAATCGAGATTCATATTTGAATCGATTTTCTCCCCCACCCCTAATAAATATAACGATAACTATAGCGTTAATTATTAACGATAATGATAATCACTGACGGTGTGCAGACTCACCCATGCAGTTGTTTCCTCCGTTGATCTGCATGTACTCGGGGGGGCAGATGCAGGTGTAGTTTCCAATAGTGTTGTAACACTGACCCGGACCACAGATGCCAGGCCGCTCACACTCATCCACGTCTACACACACAATGGATATTTTCATTCTTACATTTTAACAGTCACATTTCACTTCTAACTGCAGCTGGTCCAGATTGACATCGAGTCTATGTGCATTGTTGAGTCAAAGCGAAAGTTTCAAATGCATTTGTTGGAAGTAGTGCGAGCAGCATTCATTTACTATCAGTATTACTGGTTATAATGGGCCCAGCTTGCTTTTGATGCAACGCAGCACTTATGTGTTTATATCATGTGACTTTATATGTTAATAAGAGTCATTCAATCAACATTGTGTCTTTTGCTTGGTTTCTGAATCTGTCACTGTGCTCTTGGTAGCCTCGCCCACACACGTCCAGTTTATTAGAAGTTTTGGATCGGGAAGATTTTTTATGTTTTTAAAAGAAGTCTCTTCTGCTCACCAGGGCTGCATTTATTTGATTAAAAATACAACAAAAAAACAGTAATATTGTTACATATTTTAAAATGTAATTTATTCCTGTGATCAAAGCTGAATGTTCAGCATCATTACTCCAGTCTTCAGTGTCACATGATCCTTCAGAAATCAGGATAATATGATGATCTGATGATCAAGAAACATTAATGATTATTATCAGTGTTGAACACAGTTTTTTTTCAGGACTCCTTGATGAATAGAAAGTTTAAAAGAACAGCATTTATTTGAAATAGAATCTATTGTAACATTATAAATGTCTTTACCGTCACTTTTGATCAATTTAAATCATCCTTGATGAATAAAAGTATTGATTTCTTTCTGTTTTAAATTCTAATAATATTTCACAATATTACTGGTTTCTTTTTGTATTTTTAATCAAATAAATGCAGCCTTGGTGAGCAGACTTCTTTTAAAAACACAAAAAATCTTACAGATACAAAACGTTTGACTAGTAGTGTATATTAAGCTTCAAATGTGATTTAGTTTTCTGGCTGGTTTCTCGAAAGCTTTCTATCTGCACAGCTGCTTTGAAACAGCGTTCTGTGTGTAAAGCACTATATAAATAAAACGCACTTGACTTGGTAAGAGAGACAGAAAGAGTGTGTGAAAGATGAAGCGTGACGGACCTTCACAGATCCTGGTGTCTCCGTTGAGCTCGAAACCTTTCGGACATTCACAGTGAAAACTGCCAAACGTGTTGATGCAGTTTCCTCCCTGACACAGACCAGGCAGCTCCTGACACTCGTTGATATCTGACACAGACACAACAGTCAACACACAGCACTGGAGAACGGGTGTGTGTGTGTGTGTGTGTGTGTGTGTGTGTGTGTGTGTGCACTCTAGAACTACCCTCTAGTATCACCGTGATCGGATTGGGTCGAAATCCTTCTCCTCCGGGACACAGAATTTTGTACTCGGCTGAGGGAGAAACAGTAACAATCAGTGAACAAAAACGAGAGCTTGTGTGTGTGTGTGTGTGTGTGTGTGTGCTCTTGTTTATGTGATATATGAGGACACAAATGTGTATAATGACATGCATATTACACTGGTATTACAACTTACACGTGATTTATGAGGACATTGCATGAGTCCTGATATTTCAAATAGCTTAAAAACATAAAAAACAATGTTTTATTAAACATGTAAAAATGCAGAATGTCTCCTGTGATGGGTAGGTTTAGGGACAGGGGCAGTGTGTGTGTGTGTGTGTGTGTGTGTGTGTGTAAGGGGATAGAATATATAGTTTGTACAGTATAAAAACCATTACGCCTATGGAATGTCCTCATAAATCACATAAACAAAGCGGTGTGTGTGTGTGTGTGTGTGTGTGTGTGTGTGTGTGAGACTCACAGGAGTTGAGCAGTGGGCAGCTCTCACAGGTGTGTGTGTGTGTGTGTGTGTGAGACTCACAGGAGTTAAGCAGTGGGCAGCTCTCACAAGTGTGTGTGTGTGTGTGTGTGTGTGTGTGTGTGTGTGTGAGACTCACAGGAGTTGAGCAGTGGACAGCTCTCACAGGTGTGTGTGTGTGTGTGTGTGTGTGTGTGTGTGTGTGTGTGTGTGTGTGAGAGAGACTCACAGGAGTTGAGCAGTGGACAGCTCTCACAGGGTGACCCCCAGGCCTGACCCAGGGAACAGCAACAGGACGCTTTGGACACGCCGACGCCGATCTCAGTGGAGCAGCTCAAACTGTCCGAGCCGTCGCCACGACTGTGGACCTCCAGGAAGCAGGTTCCAGAGCGAGTGTCTGCAACACACACACACACACACACACACACACACACACACAGACAAAGACAGACAGACACACACACACACACACACACACACAACATCATGAGTTGGAGCTGAACTTGTATCACCCAGTGTTCATTTTGACAGCAAATTTTGATTTAGTTTTAGTCATATTTTAGTCATCTGAATTGTTTGTTTTAGTCGACTAAAATCTGATGGGTTCATTTAGAATTTCTCTCAAATTTCCAAACCCATTATAAAGATCTATCCAGATCTTCTCTTACTCTCAGACAGTTACATTTTTAAAATAATAAAAATGTTTTAACGTTTTATGAGAATGTGCGCATCCACCAGTTCTGACTCGATCTCCTCCCAACTCCTCCTGTTTAAACATCCAATACAGACACATCGTAAAAAAACATCTTCTAAAATCGAACATGGCCTTTATTTCAATAAATGATGTATGCACTCTTTATAACAACTTGCATACATCATGCTTTATTATTTTAAGCAGACATATTTATTTGCATAAATTAAATCCTAATTAAAGCTATAGACCGTATGCGCCAGAGAAACGAGCGCGCCGCCATCTTTACAATATTGTCTGTAAACTTCCGTTTTTGCGGTCGCTCTGTGTATCTCTATGGCGTCGCTGTCCAGGTGTAATGAGCTGGTGAAGTGGATTTACTTATTGTAGAGTTAACGAAAGTTATCATGAGCATTGTAATGTTCATCATAAGCACAAATGTCGACCGGGAAATTTTTTAAACGAGAGGTTCATTCATAACTACGCAAGATCGCTGTGAAAATACAGACCGGAAGTCAAAAGACAACGAGCGCAGCGCTGGAAAGGGGCGGGGCTACAGAAGCTCTATAGCAGCGCTGGAAAGGGGCGGGGCTACAGAAGCTCTATAGCAGCGCTGGAAAGGGGCGGGGCTACAGAAGCTCTATAGCAGCGCTGGAAAGGGGCGGGGCTACAGAAGCTCTATAGCAGCGCTGGAAAGGGGCGGGGCTACAGAAGCTATATAGCAGCGCTGGAAAGGGGCGGGGCTACAGAAGCTCTATAGCAGCGCTGGAAAGGGGCGGGGCTACAGAAGCTCTATTAAAGAGCCGTGATGCTTTTCTCAATTCAAATGGATGCATCTGTGCACACTGACGAAAGTGTCATCGTTTTTGTCATTGAAAACTGTTTTTTATTTAGTTATCGTTTCGTTTTCGTCTGTGAGAAAATGTCGTTGGTGAAAATAATGAGTCGTCAACGAAGTGAAGAGTTCTCTGACCGACGCAGCCGACTCCGGTGGGGTTGAGCTGGAAGTCCGGAGGGCAGCTGCAGACGTAACTGCCCTCGGTGTTCAGGCACAGGCCACTGATGCAGGTGGTCGGGTTCGCACACTCGTTCACATCTGACACGGAGAAGCAGAAGAACACACAGAAAAGAGGGATGAGAGGTCACATGTGTCACGTGTAGGGTTGGGAATCCAATACTTGAGGTCAGGAATCGGATACTTAAAATTTTGATTCCTCTTATCGATTCCTTTGTGAGCATTTCAATATGACTTTAGACTGTTTTCAGTTCTGCAGGCGTGTGTACCTATATTAGGCAGCTCTTAAAGGGACAGCAACGTAATATTCCTGCTGCCGTGAGCATGTTCAATTAATTTGCAGTGGCGCTTTGGAGGTGGAGGTGTCTGAAAATGCATATGTGGGTTTTTTTCTGCTATTTGTCCAATTAATGTGATTTTGAATATTGCTGTCGTTTGCATGACTGCCAGATGTCTCTCTGTATGATTTTTTTAAATCTTTAACTTGTACTTGCAGACTTTGTTGTTTTCAGTTGTACTTTACATATAAGTTGACATTGACAATTAATGTGATTTTGAATATTGCTGTCATTTGTGAGTACGGTTGGGAATCGAAAATTGATTCCAATTCTCGAATCGAATACTTGAGGTCAGGAATTGTTATAAAATAAAAATTGATTCCTCTTATCAATTCCTTTGTGAGAATTTCAATGTGTCTTTAAACCCATTCAAGCGCGGGATGTTTTCTGCGCTGCACGTGTGTATCAGTATATTAGACCCGTGCAGCTCTTAAAGGGACAGCAGCCTAATATTCCTGCGGCCGTCTCTATAATAACACTAATCTAACAACAGAAGACAGAGAAAATTCACTAGTTCTAGACTGAATAACTGTAACTATATTTGTAATGTATTTTATTAATAAAGTGCAGTGTTATTTTACATTTGATTACAGTTTCTGTACCTGGACACCTGAAAATCTAAAAACACTGTTTCAATCGTATCTTTGTTCAGGTGTATCTATTTGTTGCAATTGCAATTTTTTTATTTGTTCTTTTTTAATTACTCAGTGTTTATTGTCTTTAATAATGTTTGAAATGTATATTAGTTAGGCTAGTTGTTTTCTATGGTATTTTTTAAAACCTGTGTTTTTCAGCCTGTGGATGTTTGTTCATGATATTCAGCTACAATTAAATGTTTTGCAATAAGACTAAATGTGAATGAGATCTAAGGGTTTTTTAGTTGGGTTTTTTTGCATTATGGAAATCTAAATCAGGAATCGATAAGAAACAGAATCGTTAAAATTGAAACGATACCCAACCCTAGTGAGGTGTGTGATGCGTGAGGTCATGTGATACCCGTGCAGTTTCCCCCGCTCCGGTCCAGCTCATAGCCGGGGTCACACACACACCGGAAGAGACCGGGAATATTGCGACAGCGTCCGTTCACACAGATGTCGGCAAACGTGCACTCGTCTATGTCTGTGGAGACACACAGACACACACACACACACACACACACACACACACACACACACACACACACACACACACACACACAGCTGTAGCAGATCAGTAGCAACTGGAAGTTTCAGCTCTGAGGCACACACACACTGATTTTATCCATCCGGTTTTGGCTGGACTGTAATAACGGCTTCCTTTGATATTAATAGTGTTATTATTATTAGTTATTTTGATTGATTATGAAAGAGCAACATGTTTTAAGGTTCGATTAGACCAGAACCAATAACTATAATGTTAACTTTGATGATAATCATTAACAATAAATATAATGATAACAAAAACAGAAAGACAGACAGTTAAAAATAGTGACACACACACACACACACACAGACAGACAGACAGGCACACACACACACACACACACACACACACACAGACAGACAGACAGACAGGCACACACACACACACACACACACACACACACACAGACACAGACAGACAGACACACACACACACACACAGACAGACAGACACACACAAACACAGACAGACAGACAGACACACACACACACACACAGACAGACAGACACACACACACAAACACAGCCAGACAGACAGACACACACACACACACAGCCAGACAGACAGACAGACAGACAGACAGACAGACAGACAGACACACACACACACACACACACACACACACACACACACACACACACACACACACACACAGACACACAGAAAGACAGACAGACACACACAAACACAGCCAGACAGAAAGACAGACAGGCACACACACACACACACACACACACACACACACACAGACACACACACACACACACACACACAGCCAGACAGACAGACAGACACACACACACACACACACACACAGACAGACAGACAGACAGACAGACAGACAGACAGGCACACACACACACACACACACAGACACACACACACAGACAGACAGACACACACACACACACACACACACACAGACAGACACACACAGGAGTGTCTCACCTTCACACGCTCTGCCGTCTGCAGTGGGGATGAAGCCCATGTCACACTCACAGCGATATCCACCAGCGGCGTTCAGACAGTGGCCGCTCTCACACAGATTCACGTTCTCAGCACACTCATCCGTGTCTACAGGACACACACACAGACGTTAACACAACATCATGAAGTATGTGAATGAACGTGTGTAGCGGTGTACATTTGTATAATGACATAGATATATAAACCATTACGTCTATGGAATGTCCTCACAAGTCTAGCAAAACAAACCAGTGTGTGTGTGTGTGTGTGTGTGTGTGTGTGTGTGTGTGTGTTTGTGATGGCCAGGTTTAGGGGTCGGGTTAGTCTGTGTGTGTGTGTGTGTGATGGGCAGGTTTAGGGGTCGGGTTAGTCTGTGTGTGTGTGTGTGTGTGTGTGTGTGATGGGCAGGTTTAGGGGTTGGGTTAGTGTGTGTGTGAGTGATGGGTAGGTCAAGGGGTCGGGTTAGTCTGTGTGTGTGTGATGGGCAGGTTTAGGGGTTGGGTTAGTGTGTGTGTGTGTG
>JAULUF010000078.1:3402500-3407500 GCA_031834385.1 Semotilus atromaculatus | reverse complement strand
GTAGTCCGACACTATTTTCCAGGCGATCAGTAAGAATACCATGATCAATAGTGTCGAAGGCAGCGCTAAGGTCAAGGAGGATAAGTAATGCACTTGATCCAGAGTCAATGGTAAGAAGAATGTCATTAGAAACTTTAAGTAATGCGGATTCTGTGCTATGTAGAGCTCTGAAACCAGATTGGAATTTATCCAGTATGTTAAAATTAGTCAAGAAAGAAGAGATCTGCTTGAAGACTGCTTTTTCCAGGATTTTAGAAATAAACGATAATTTAGAAATAGGTCTGAAATTTCCAGGATCATTAGGGTCAAGATTGTTTTTTTTCAATAGTGGTTGTACCACTGCGTGCTTAACCAGATGGAACAACACCAGAGTATAAGGAACAGTTTACTATAGCTAACACAATTGGAGAAAGGACATCAAAGACCTCCTTAAAGAGACGAAAGGGAATAATATCAGAAGGGCAGCAAGAAGGCTTAAGGTGAGAAACAATCTCAGACAACTCAGGGGAAGACAGAGGAGTGAAATGCTGGAGAAAGTTGGTAGGACTGTAGGATGTAACTGAGATGCAACCCTGGGTTGTGATGCCAGATCTGATAAGATACATTTTTTGGATAAAGTAATCAGAAAACTCATCACAAGTCAAGGATGTATCTACTGTATTAGCCGGATTTAAAAATGTATCGATAGCTTTAAAAAGGACTTTGGGTCTATTAGCCTGTGAGTTAATAAGTCCACTGAAATAATTAGCTTTTGCCTTTTTAACAGTGACTTGATATGATTTCAGATGTTGCAGAAATATGTCATAAGAGACCTGGAGCTTATCTTTTTTCCATTTCCGTTCAGCCTGTCTACAGGCTTAGCCAGAAAACTTGTATGGAACTATCCACCCAAGGTGTTAAAGTGTTTGACTTTACTCGTTTTAATTTTACAGGGGCTATCTGATCCAATGTATCGGTACAGGACAGGTTAAAACTAGAGACAAGCTCATCAATATTAGTGCATGATGGCAAGTCAGCAGAGAGGGAGGGAGGGAGAGCAAACTTAAAAGAATTTGAGAAAAGAGAAGCTGTAGCTGAGTTAAATGAACGAGCTAAAACGTAAGAAGGGGGAGGGACAGAAGGAGGACTGTAGCTAGAAAATTCTAATTCAATCAGAAAGTGATCAGAGATAGCAACATTAGTGATTTCAAGTTTATCGACTGATATCCCTGATGACAGAACAAGGTCCAATGTGTGTCCCTTAATATGAGTAGAGCCACAAATTGATTGAGTGAGATTAAAAGAGTCGAGTAACGCTAAAAATTCATTCACCATCGGCTTAGTTGGGCAACAGACATGAATATTAAAATCACCAAGAATCAGCATCTTATCAGACTGAATGGCCAAAGCCATGTGTGAGCCATGTGTGAGTCTGTGCATGTGTGTGAGTCTGTGCGTGTGTGTGTGTGTGTGTGTGTGAGTCTGTGCGTGTGTGTGTGTGTGTGTGTGTGTGTGTTTGAGTGAGCCTATGTGTGTGAGTGTGAGCGAGAGAGTGTGTGAGATGCTGTGCGTGCGTGCGTGCGTGTGAGTGAGTGAGTAAGTGTGTGTGTGTGAGTAAGTAAGTGTGTGTGTGTCTGTGTGTGTGTGAGAGTAAGTAAGTAAGTGAGTGTGTGTGTGTGTGTGTGTGTATGTGTGTGTCACCTGTGCAGCTCCTGAGGTCGGGCATGAGGGCGTAACCGCGGCGACAGCTGCACTCGTAACTTCCCTCTGAGTTTGTGCAGAAAGTCTCGCAGCCGCCGTTCTCAATGGTGCATTCATCAATATCTGAAACACACACACGCGTCACACACACGCTGCAGCACTCAGACATCTCTTAAAGCTGCTGTATGTAACTTGTTCACTCTACTAAAGCATAAAAATACCATAATATATTGAGGAAACATGCAGAGTTCACAAACTCGCTTCTCTGAAAAACACTTCTACAGTTTTACTCTGAAATATGCGTTTCCAGGCTGGAATGTTTGTTTTTGTTTTGGTCTGTGAGATTACACATTGCTAATTTTCATAATCCATTGCGCTCATTTAGGAAAGTAGAATAATGACAAATGTTTTTGTGAAACAAAAAAGCTTGTTGAATTGAACTAATTGAAAAAAATTTGCATTGCATTAACTGTGCTTGCATTTAATGCATTGTATTTTTAGGGCTTGCATATTAATGGGCTGATAATCAACATGGTTGAATATTTAAGCTGTGAATATTTCAATTCAAAACATTTCACACACATTTGAATTTTTCAGTATTTTACTTCAATTCTCGCTCCTGTTCACCCGCGTGAGCGTCGAGTCTGCGGAGGCGGGGAAACCACGATCTCTGATATTTTGAATTAAACTGCAGTACCTGTTTCCACCACTAGCTGTCGTTCTTACAGACTGCACCTTTAACTTTTATTTGCAGGGGCGAGAAAGTCCAATTGTATAAATTTCCCCCGACCTTGGGGTTGATTTGCATGCATTTATCTCTCTTTGGCAAGAATACTGACTCTAGATCACAAGCAGCAACACCAGCCTGTGTAACTCACACAACTAACTCTATCACAACGGTTGTAGAGTGAATCCTGCTGTCTGTGTATTACTGCGATCCACGTGGGAAACGCCACGTTTAGTGTGAATGTCAGTGCTGTGAGTGTTTGCGTGTTTTACCGACACACTCGACTCTGTTTTCGGTGGATTTGTAGCCGGTGTTACAGGAGCACTGATAGCGTCCGATCATGTTCACACACTGACCGTTCCTGCACAGTTTGTCACTCAGTTCACACTCATTAATATCTGCAGAAAAACACACACACAATAAACACAACTTTGACCTAAAACTGTGAATTCAGGATGTTTTGAAAATTTTACAAACTACCTACTGAGGAGAGTTTCCCGATCATCACATTAACACACACACACACACGCAACCATGAATGCAACTATACATGCATACATATGCGCGCTCACACACACACACACGGGCAAGCAACCATTAATGCAACTATACATGCATACACTTGCGTGCGCGCACACACACACAAACACGCTCGCAACCATTAATGCAACTATACATGTATATACATGCACACACACACACACACACACACACACACACAAACACGCATGCAACCATTAATGCAACTATACATGCATACACATGCACGCACACACACACACACACACACACACACACAACCATTAATGCAACTATACATGTATATACATGCACACACACACACACACACACACACACACACAACCATTAATGCAACTATACATGCATACACATGCACGCACACAGACACACACACACGCAACCATCAACGCAACTATACAAGCATATACATGCACGCGCACACACACGTACACAACCATTAATGCAACTATACATGCACACACATGCAACCATCAATGCAACTATACAACTATACATGCATACACACACGCACGCAATCTTTAATGCAACTATAGATGCATACACACACACGCACGCAACCATTAATGCAACTACACACACACTGACCCAAGCACGCGGAGCCGTCGGGAGCGATCTCGTGGCCCTCTGGACACTCGCAGCGGAAGCTTCCCTCAGTGTTGATGCACTCGCCTCCTCTGCAGAGCAAAGGGTTTCGCTCGCACTCATCGATGTCTGAAACACACATCAGCACAACACTCACAGCTCACACTGAGTCAACGGACGTTTAAAAGACAGCAATATTATCAATTTGCCTTCACTGATGCTATCGGACGAGAACAAAACTTGAACTGAGTTGATCTGAAGAATGACACTATTCTCAGTTTGTCTCATATCTGATTAAATAAAAAAAGCGCTATAGAAATAAAGGAGATTTGTAAACAATATATGTATATTACAAAATGTACTTTAATGCAAATTTTGGGATATTGCATTAAAACCGCTGGATGGAAACACAAAGATGCGCAAACAATCTAAAAATGAGCATAAAAAAACATATGCACTCAAATGCGGTGGATAATTTATCTGATAAGAAAACATGCATATAAACTATGGATAGAAACACATTTACTGAATAAATCTCTCAATAAACTCATGTGACTGGCTCAGCGTCAGCTGTGATTGGATAACTGGAGTAACCAGTGGACCAATGGCGTCGCAGCATCTCTAATGTTGGTTTGGTGTTTCTGAAACGCCGGAGTGGAAGTGTGTGATCAGGATTGTGTTTAATTCCCTCAGAAGCGTCACACACACACGAGTGTGTTCCCGAACACCAGCATCCGCACGCTGGAGAACACAACAGCGTTTACTGTGTTTCTCTGACGCTCCACACACTCATTTATGACGGAGGGAAAACAGACACATTAAAGCAACTTTTTTTATTTTTTATTATACAATTTCCCAGGAAGTGATGATTTTGTTCTCTTAAACACATGGGATGAAAACACTGCTTTATTTACAAATGTTTCATGCAATATTCCAGTAAATTCGTAACTTTGGATGGAAAAGCTACTGGTCCGTGTGTGAGAGTCTCACCCATGCAGTTCTTCATCATCATGAACCCGCTCTCGTATCCGGTGAAACACTCGCACTGAAAATCCCCAGCCGTGTTCACACACGTGCCTTGACCGCACAGGTCAGGAGAGATGCGACACTCGTCGATATCTGTGAACACACACACATATATACAGTATATATAGCACCAAACAAGTGAAGACACAGTTCTTCACCGTTTGCAAAAGCATCTAGATCAGCGGTTCTTACAGTTTTTTCCAATTGCTAACACACTAAAATGAAAAGCAAAAGCTCTTATCAAGTGTCCAAAAGTGTAAACACATTTTCTGCTTTACACACATTTTGCAATTCAAAATGGAACTTTTTAAATGCACTGAACACGGTTATCTGCATAAGACACAACAATCTGACATAAAGTCACTTGTTTGCCATTTCAAAACACTGCTATTCAAAATGACACTACATGATCTAATTGGTCAATACATGAGTCACCTGACCA
>JAULUF010000078.1:3370000-3397500 GCA_031834385.1 Semotilus atromaculatus | reverse complement strand
ATGAAGTCTCACACACACACACAAACACCTTTGAGGAAGGGCTTCCCGTTGATGAAGTCTCACACACACACACACACACACACACCTTTGAGGAAGGGCTTCCCGTTGATGAAGTCTCACACACACACACACACACACACACCTTTGAGGAAGGGCTTCCCATTGATGAAGTCTCCGCGGTGGGAGAAGCCGGGTCGAGGGCAGAGCTGGGTGTATTCCTGCGTCCCCTTCTCGGGACACTCGTCACACTCCGGGCCCCAGGCCACGCCCACGGAGCAGCAGCACGCGTCCACGCGGTGCCGGCCGGGGATCGCGGACCCACAGCGCTCGTCCACGTGTGTGAGGTAACACTGCTCGGTGCGCAGGTCTGCAAACACACACTCACATCTGTGACACTTTCGTATATATATGTAATACAAATTTGCTCTTTGTGAGTTCAGTCTCTATCAAATGATTAAAAAAAGAGTGTTTGTGTGGTGAAGGTTTGGTGTAACGTACCAACGCAGGTCCTTCCCGAGGCGTCCACAGTCATGCCCGCGGGACACTGGCACACAAACGACCCGTCCGTGTTCACACACTTTCCATTGAGGCACACGCCAGGAAACACCTCACACTCGTTCACATCTAAACACACACACACACGGAGCAGGTGAAATAAGGCGTCAGTGCTGAACTCATGGACACAGTGACATCAATGTGAGATCTCACCCTCACAGACGGTTCCCTTCACCCGCGCGTAACCTTTAGAGCAGAACGCATCTGAAACACACACACACACACACACACACACACACACCCCGTTACTACACACACCATTACTACACACACCATCTCAGTCCCCTTCAGAAATCATTCTAATATGCGAATTTGGAAACATTTCTGATTATTATCAATGTTGAAACAGTTGTGCTGCTTCAGATTTCTGTGGAAATTATGATAAACTATTATTCAAAACTCCCCAAGGCTGCATTTATTTGATCAAAAATACTGTAAAAATGCTGAAAATGATTAACATTTAAAAGAACATTTTCTATGTGAATATATAGTAAAGTGTAATTTATTCCTGTGATCAAAGCTGAATGTTCATCATCATTACTCCAGTCTTCAGTGTCACATGATCCTTCAGAAATCAGGATAATATGATGATCTGATGATTAATTATTTAACACTTATTATTGGTGCTGGAATATAATAATAGTTTTATTATTATTATTATTATCAATGATGAAAACTGTTTTTGGTGCTTAATATTTTTGTGATGTTTTGTGACCACATAACCACAAAAATGAAAAATAAATATTAATAATTAATAATTTTATTCATCAACGATGCATTGTAATTTTTTTAAAGCGAAGATGTATCTTTCAAATAAAAGCTGTTCTTTTGACATTTTTATTAATCAAAGAATCTATCAGTTTCCACAAATTTTTTTCCAGCATTGATAATAAGGCCGAGATATGATATTTGGTCACCTGGTTCACACTTGGCACACGGCGACCCCCACGCCGACCCCAGCGTGGCACAGCAGTGGGACTTCAGCGTCGCTCCGTTAATGTTGATCTCACACTGTCCGTTCACCACCTTCAGCCAACACGTGCCCTTCGTGGTCTCTGAAACACACACACACACACACACACACACATGAGCCTCTCACACACACACACACACACACACACGAGCCTCTCACACACACGTCTGACGGACAGGAAGTGCATGAGGACACTCACACACACACAGACACACACACACTCACTCACTCACTCAGCCACACACAAACACACACACACGAGCCTCTCACACACATGTCTGACGGACAGGAAGTGCATGAGGACACTCACACACTCACCCACACAAAGAGGCAGACACACACACACAGACACACTCACCCACAGACACACACACTCACTCACTCACTCAGCCACACACAAACACACACACACGAGCCTCTCACACACATGTCTGACGGACAGGAAGTGCATGAGGACACTCTCACACACACACACACACACACTCACTCACTCACACACACACACAGACACACACTCACCCAGACACACTCACCCACACACACACACACTCACTCAGCCACACACAAACAAGCCTCTCACACACATGTCTGACGGACAGGAAGTGCATGAGGACACTCACACACTCACCCACACAAAGAGGCAGACACACACACAGACACAGACACACTCACCCACACACCCACACACACACACACAGACACACACACACACACACACAGACACACACTCACCCACACACAGCGTTCCTGAGCTGTCCAGTGAGCTTCCAGTTGAGCACAGGCACACGAACGACCCGGGGCTGTTCTTACACTCGCCGTTCACACACGGGTTGGTCGAACACTCGTCGACGTCTGAACACACACACACACACACACACAACATCAGGAGTCGGGATTACAGCATGTAGACGGCACTACAGGCGAGAGCTGGACGAAAAACAGCATCTCATTTCAGCATCATTTACACCAATGATTCATGAGGAATAAAGCACAGCATATTACACTTTATTGCCAAGGCAACATTTCTATTTTATTTTATTTTTTTCATATATGCACAAAAAGAATAATACAGTTCTGTTTCTCAATATTTCTCATAATTATATTTATTTATATAATTGCAATGGTTTAAAAATTAATATTAGTAATAAATTATTATTATTCATTCCGATTATTTTTTCGATTTTTGAGTGAAATATGGGCTATATATATAATGGTATTATTCATATATATATATATACATATAAAATTGGATGCAATAATTTTATTATGTGAAGATTTATCTCCTCAGCTGCAGTGTGTGTGAACTGCGCGTTCGTGACGTGACCCACCTTCACACACCTCTGTCTCGGGATGGAAAGTGAAGCCCTTCGGGCAGTGACACGTGAAGCTGCCCGGTGTGTTCCTGCACAGGCCGTTCTCACACAGGTGTCTGTTCATAATGCACTCGTCCACGTCTGAAACACACACACACACACACACACACGGCGGTGACGCAGACGTCTCGTGTTGCGGTGCTAAAGCCTGCAGAGATACTGACCCACGCAGGTCTTCCCGCTGATGTCCACCTCAAAGCCCAGATTACAGTTACACTTGTATGTTCTGAGCATGTTCTCACACACGCCGTTCTGACAGATGTCAGGATCCAGCGCACACTCGTTTATATCTGACTCAGACAGAGAGAGAGAGAGAGAGAGAGAGAGAGAGACATTCACATTACACTTTAGAGTGATCTGTTATCCGACTCTTTAATTAATGCCCGTTTGTCAAAAATGTACAGTTCTAAGATGATACAAAGCATGCAGTTCGCTAACATCATGTATTCGTTTTAGCCAGAAACAATGAGCTCATTAAAGTAATTATTTGTTGTGATCAACTTGTGATTTATGCAAGTAAACATACATATGCATAACACACATGGGTGAGTCTCACAAAGAATATGACCACTTCATAAATGATTCATATCTATAGCTATGAATCATTAGTTCTATATAACAGGTATATCAATTAAATTATATTATTTATATTTATATAATTGCATTTTAAAACATATTATTAATCAACTGTTTAATAATTCATATTATGTATGTAAATTATTTTATAATTTATTCAAAAAAAATTTTCTTTTGATTTTTGGGTGAAATATGGGTTATACATATAATGGTATTTTATATATATATAAATAATTTTATACATTAATTGTATTATATTATATTATTTAGTTATTTACATTAATTATTAACGGTTTAATAATTCACACAGTTATGTAAATTCTTATTATTTATTAGATTTTTGGGTGAAATATGACCTGGACATGTGATATACACATGTACTGTGTGTGTGTGTGTGTGTGTGTGTGTGTGTGTGGTCGTACCTCTGCCATCAGTCGTAGTTCCTGGGCCGTGACTGCACAGAGCTGAAAACTCCGCTGGAACATAAACACACAGTTTAACAATGTGCTTTCAGATGCCAGAGAACTCTAAACACGTCTGCAGTGAGTGTGTGTGTGTGTGTGTGTGAGTGTGTGTGTAAGGCTTGAGTCACACAAACACACTTCAATCTCAGACATGTGTTGAACCTCTAAAGGAGATGATGTCATCCACGATGTCATCAAATCCAGGGCGAGGAGTGATGTGTCAGAGCTGCTGTTGGGGACTGAAACTAGTGCAGTCACGCTAGATCTGTGTGAGTGTGTGTGTGTGCGAGTGTGTGTGTGTGTGTGATGTGTGCGTCTGGTAAATCCAACAATATGGGGACAAAATGTCCCCACAAATATAGCAATATCTTAAATCCTTGTCCTTGTGGGGACATTTTTTGATCCCTATAAGGAAAACAGCGTATAAATCACACTAAGTGATACTTTTTGAAAATGCAAAAATGCTGAAAGTTGTGTGTGATGGGCAGGTTTAGGGGTAGGGTCAGTGTGTGTGTGTGTGTGTGTGTGTGTGTGTGTTGGGCAGGTTTAGGGGTAGGGTTAGTGTAAGGGGAGAGAATATACAGTTTGTACTGTATAAAAATCATTGTGCCTATGGAGAGTCCTCACAAAGATAGCGGACCAGACATGTGTGAGTGTGAGTGTGTGTGTGTGTGTGTGTGTGTGTGTGTGTGTGTACCTGAGTTGAGTGGTGGGCACGGTTGGCACGGCTCTCCGAAGGCGTACTCCACGTTGGCGCAGCAACATTCAGATTTGGTCACAGCGCCGAAGAATGGTCGCACACACTGACCGCGTTTATACGCTCCGTAACACGTGCTGCGCATGTGTGTGTCTGCAGGAGAACAAACCCTTCCTCACATCAGTCATCAAGAGCTCCATCGAGACATGCTCGTCTCAACAACAACATGCCGTGATAAACAGCGATTGGCTAAATGACTGCAGAACACGAACAAAAATAAGCAAAACTCTTAAAGAAGACATATTATGCTCCAAGTCTTTATTGTGTTTTCAGGCTCTACTAGAACAGGTTTTCCTGCTGTAATGTTGATTATTTCCTCATATTCTCCATTGTTGCGGCTCCTCTCTTCCCAGTCTGTCAGTAACGTTCATAGACAGTAAAAGAAATGGACACAGCGACCCCATAGACTTCAACGGAGAAAAGTGAAGTCAATTAGAAGCACTCTCTTCCTGATGGCCACGCGTACTGCGCCGGCTCACACTGAGCTGGACGACGGAGATGTGACGTAAGACACCCGACTGACAGTGGTACGTCTTCTACTAGCTGCATACCGAGTTATTTATAATTCCTCAAAACGTTGTTGAAAATATTTTGTCCCGTTGCTTTTATGGACTCTCTATGGGCTTCTCCCTTGACTTTATCGGACTTTATGCCTCCTCGTCCCCCCGATTGCCTCATAGACAGTAAAAGATTGCCCGTGAGCTTCTACTTCTGTCTGTACGGTAATTTCTCTACTGTGCGTCAGAGAGTCGCGTGTTATGACGCAATCGTTGGCCTATTTTTACAAAAACTGCTTCTACGAGGCCATAACGTAAGATACAAGGTAATGGAGCCCTTTATACATTGTCGTGTTTCTTTAGAAATAAACAATGGACAAATGTATGATGTAAAGTTATTTGCTGTCAAAGTGACGCAAAAATGAATGGGAGTCAATGGGAATGCTAACAGCAGGTGAAGGCTTGTTAGCCAATGGCGGCGCCCGGGGAGACTTCAGTTTCCGGCTGGTGGATTACCCCCTTGGTAACGCTCAGTTTACTTCCTGTCTCTATGAAGCCCCTCCTCCTGAAAAGCACACTGTGCTCTGATTGGTCGGCTGGATCAGTGTGCTGTGATTGGTCGAGCGCTTCGAGTGTGTTTGGGAAATGTCCCGCCCCTTTCCATAACCGCCAGTTTAACACACTACTAACTAACTCACCCAGGCCCCGCCCCTTTATTCTGCGTATGAATTATTATAATGAGGAATATTGTGACGTGTTCGTTCCCGGAAGAAACTCAAGATACAATGGAGGCGTTTCAGGAGATCAGAAACACTGACTCTGATATAGAGAAGAACTGGAGCTGTTCATGATCATCACACACTGAAGAGATGAAGATGGAGAAAAGCATCACAGAATCTGAACACACACATGCGGTTGCGCTCACCTACGCACACGCGCCCGTCCAGTCCCACGGCGAGTCCCGGCATACACTCGCACCTGAACGAGCCCTCCGTGTTCACGCAGCGACCGTTCATACACATGCCGGGGACATCACACTCGTCCACATCTGACACACACACACACACATGACACAACACATGAACAAAACATCCCCAAACCCTCATCCTTCCCTCGCGGGGCAAGATGACCCGAAGCCCTAAAATTATACTTCTTTTTTTTTGTCCGGAAAGCTTATTTTATTTCATTTTGATAATATTTTTTAATAAATTTTTTTTTGGAGATGTTTTATTTACCTTTAAATGACTAGATTTGATCAATAAATAATAAATAAATAGTAATTTAAGGACATTACTCACATTCTTTCAACTTGAATTCAAAATAACTCACAATTTAATTCATAACCCTTTTAATTCAGCTCTACATATCTAATAAACTTTTTACAACCTTTATTTTTAAGAGTGCGTGCTCTTTCATACACAATAAAAATGATCACCAAACACATTAAAGTGTCATATATGGGGATATTCAGAGTTTGATCTCTGGATCTGAATCACTGTCTGCTTTCATTGTATAAAAAAAGAGCTGATAAACATCTGCTTTTGTGTGTCCGTGAAGTCAAAACTTTGATTCCTGGGTGAACCAC
The DNA here is from genome assembly GCA_031834385.1 of Semotilus atromaculatus. Lineage (NCBI taxonomy): Eukaryota > Metazoa > Chordata > Actinopteri > Cypriniformes > Leuciscidae > Semotilus > Semotilus atromaculatus. The sequence continues at coordinate 3,390,720 of JAULUF010000078.1, read as the reverse complement.
TTCTTTAATGTGACATCTATAATAATACCCATAATTCATCTGAACCTAGACTCTCACTCTCAGAGCTCAAGCTGAGCATAATCAGTGTGATCAACAGTGTGTGTGTGTGTGTGTGTGTGTTTCTCCTGAGTGCTAGACCTGTTCCTCTTGAGACTATACAAATCATTAATGAGCAAATACATCATATGCATGACTTCAGAGTGTGTGAGTGAGTGTGAGTGTGTGTTTGTGTGTGTGTGTGTGCGTGAGTGTGTGTGTGAGTGTGTGTGCGTGAGTGTGTGTGTGTGTGAGTGTGTGTGTGTGTTTCCTGACTGCTAGACCTGTTCCTCTTGAGACTATACAAATCATTAATGAGCAAATACATCATATGCATGATTTCAGAGTTTGTGAGTGTGAGAGAGAGAGAGGGAGTGTGTGTGTGTGTGTGTGTGTGTGTGTGTGTGTGTGTGTGTGTTCACTTACCCAAACAGAATCGGCCAGTGCCATCCAACAAGTATCCAGGCTTACAGATGCACTTGAAGCTGCCGTCCTCATTAATGCACATGCCGTTCAGACAGATGTTCCTAATCAAACACTCATCAGTGTCTAAAACACACACACACACACACACAATACAACCAACACTTAAACAGGGTTCATAAAGGCACGTCTTCATGACCATTTTTCTTTATTGACTTTATTTCCATGTTCTCTTCATCTTTGGTAGAAAATAAACAGAATATAATATAAGAAAATACAAACTAAGAACAGAATGTCTATGTAATGTGATTAAATATTAATTCCTACTATACAAATGAAATAAATACAGCCTTTATCCAACGCTTTATTACATTTATTAACCTTATTTTTCTAAAAACTAAATTCAAGCGGTTAAAGGACCTTGTCATTTACATTAACTCCTCCCCTGAAAACAGACCACACCCACTCTGACTAGATGAATGCCTAATTGACCCTTCACAGGGAGTTTGATTGACAGGCGATCTGACCAATCATAATCCACCATCCACCGAATCCGCCATTTTTGTCCGACAAAGCAGTCAGGAGAGTTAGTAGATTAACGTTGGAGGATTTGAACTTGAAAAGCGGTGTGTACTGACATCTTTCCACGGTTAAAAAAATATTCCTTATGATGTTCATTTATGTTTATTTGATGCTATAAATGAACTAGAAGGAAGAGATGATCGGATCACGAGCAGCTTTAACTGAGGCTCTAGCGATCCGTCAGACACATTAAAGATCCACAGAATGGTATTTATTGTTTAATTTTCTTTAAAAAATGTGTTGCTTGTCGGACATAGCAACAGTAACTAAAGGGGGCGGGTCTTCACGAACAGTCAGTTGTGCACATTGCTCAGTTTAGAGCTCATGTTTACATATGGGGATGTTGAGATCTGATGTGTATATTCCTTTATGTGACTTAATGGGGCATTATTATATTTAATTACGATGTTGTGGCAAGTCTAGTTTCTGGCACTATGGGAGGAACTGAGTCTGTGTCGAGACTGCAGTGCATCATGGGCCGGATGTCCCACCTTGGCAGTTCCTGCCGTCTGTCGAGATCTCGAAGCCGGCGTTACACACACAGTGGAAGCTTCCCTCGGTGTTCACACAGCGGCCGTTGTTACAGATGCGACCGTTGGCCACACACTCATCCAGATCTGCAGAGAACACACAGACATGAGTGTGTGTGTGTGCATGTGCGGGGTAAGTGTGTCCGGTGTGTGTGTGTGTGTGTTTCTGTGTGTTTGTGAGTGTGTTTCTGTGTGTTTGTGAGTGTGTGTGCATGTGCGGGGTGAGTGTGTCCGGTGTGTGAGTGTGTGTGTGTGTTTGTGTGTGTGTGAGTGCGTGTGTGTGCGTGTTTCTGTGTGTTTGTGAGTGTGTGTGTGTGTGAGTGCGTGTTTCTGTGTGTTTGTGAGTGTGTGCGTGTGTGTGTGTGTGTGTTTCTGTGTGTTTGTGAGTGTGTGTGTGTGTGTGTGTGTGTGTGTTTCTGTGTGTTTGTGAGTGTGTGTGTGAGTGCGGGGTGAGTGTGTCCGGTGTGTGTGTGTGTTTCTGTGTGTTTGTGAGTGTGTGTGTGTGTGTGTGTGTGTTTCTGTGTGTTTGTGAGTGTGTGTGTGCATGTGCGGGGTGAGTGTGTCCGGTGTGTGAGTGTGTGTTTGTGTGTGTGTGTTTCTGTGTGTTTGTGAGTTCAGTTCAGTTCAGTTCAATTTTATTTATATAGCACATTACAAAACAATCGTAATTGACCAAAGTGCTTCACAAGATCCAACAAAGAAACAAACAAATTATTATACAGACCATATCACTCAAAGTACAAACAACGGAAATAACCCACAGGTCAAGATATCAGAGCTCAGCTAGAATTGAAAGCCAAAGCATAATAATGCGTCTTAAGCAGGGACTTGAATATTTCAATAGTCTGCGCTTTCCTTACATAAAGTGTCAGGCTATTCCAAATATTAGGAGCAGCCACTGCAAACGCTCTGTCACCTGTTTTTGCCTAGATCTGGGCACGTCGAGGAGCATCTGGTCGGAAGACCTCAGTACTTTGACAGGTGTGTGGACATGTAGAAGCTCCGTTAAATATGAAGGCGACAACCCACTTAAAATTTTAAAAAGATAACGCAATTGTAAATTTAATTCTGAAAGAAACAGGAAGCCAGTGCAGTGAGGCCGATACCGGTGTAATATGTTCACGTTTTTTGGTCCCGGTTAAAAGTCGGGCTGCTGCGTTCTGCACTAACTGTAGCCGTCGAAGTGATGACTGCTCCAATCCGGCATACAAAGAGTTACAGTAGTCTAATCGCGACGTTATAAAAGCGTGTATGACTCTTTCAAAGTCTTTACGTAGCATGTATGGCTTGACCTTCGCCAGAAGTCTCAAATGGAAGAAGTTAGTTTTAACGACTGAACTAATTTGTTTGTCAAATTTAAAAGCACTGTCAAAAATTACACCCAGATTCCTGGTAAAAGGTCGAATATGGGAACAGAGTACCAAGAACATCTGCACATTCACTTAAATTTCCAGCACGACCAAACACAACAATCTCTGTCTTTTTATCATTAAGACATAGAAAATTCTGGTCCAACCAAATTTTGAGATCACTCAAGCAATCTAACAAAGGTTGGATGTTGTTCTTATTGTTTTTTACAGGCAAATCAATTTGTACATCATCTGCAAAACAGTGGAAAGAAATGTTATGTTTTTTAAAAATGGACCCTAAGGGCAGCATATACAGGGAAAAGAGCATGGGTCCCAGAATGGAACCTTGGGGAACCCCACGAGAAAGAGGTGCAGTAGATGAAGAGCAATTCCCAAGGTGGACAGTAAAACTCCTATCTGTCAAATATGATTTAAACCATTTCAGGGCCATACCCGTAACGCCAACACTTTGTTCGAGTCGGGATAAGAGATCCCGTGAGTGTGTGTGTGTGATTGCGTGTGTTTCTGTGTGTTTGTGAGTGTGTGTGTTTCTGTGTGTTTGTGAGTGTGTGAGTGCGTCATTACCTCGACACTCGGTTCTAGTCGCAGTGCTCTGGAATCCAGTGGGACACTGGCAGTAATAGGAACCGGGTGTGTTCACACACTCTCCGGTCGCACAGGGCCTTTGCTCACACTCGTTCTCATCTGAACACACACACGGTTGTGAACACAATGGGAGAACACGGTTTTTTTTCACAAAAAAAGTTTTAAAAAAGTTATAGAATTTTACATTTGTTGTCATGAAAAATGCACAAAAAATAATATTTTTATATGAAATATATATTTCCAAAAACATTTTTCTCTAAAACTGTGAGAAGATCAAAGCCATAAATCTAAACCAGTTGTGTTGCAAATTTGAGGCTGATCTCACAATATGAGCTTTCAGTGAGAGTGTGTTTGGCTGCAGTTCCAGACGCTTCCACAAGAGCAGTGGTTCCCAAACTTTTAACAGGCATGTACCCCCTGAGTCATTATAGATCTTCCGGAGTACCCCCAACACCACCAATTTTTAACAACAAGTTTTTATTTTTTTATCAATATTTATTTTTATCAATTTTGTCGAGAATAGTGAATAGAATCAGAAACATATGATACAAATCTCATCAAAAGTCAACATATGATACAAATGTGCTGAATATAATGATTTTAAACAGATATGCACCCAATCTCACACACAATAGGCCTACAACACATATCCAACATCTCATTAAAGCTATTGTTAACTTTTCACATACTGATAAGTATTAGTTTTCACATATGATAACATTGTATATTTTCTTAACTTCTCTGCTGTAAAATAATAATAAAAAAGAGAACACTTTAACAAACTAAATAGTAAACAGTAAACTAAATTGTAGTAAACCACACAGAATAGGCCTACCACCTCTCCATCCACATGTGACGTGACACAAAAAATCTTTAACTTTTAGGTGGCAAAATATTTTTTAGTAATTCTATGAACTACACTGCGCTAAACAAAATACACCCACCGTATGAGGGTCGGCCTCCACAGAACATAAAATATTATTTTTATTTAATTTTTCGCGTTCGCATTTATGAGGAAAAAAACAATGTTACGGCGGACGTGACAGTTCTCCGTTACGGACATGACTGCTCTGAAAGCCACTTTAAAACTTTCACAGAGACCTCAAACAGAAGCACAAAGTGAATTTCGTTTTTTATTAATTGTATCTTAATTTTAATCAATGTTTCATCAACCAATTGCCAGCGCGTGAACAAATTAACCGAAACACAGCGTATAAGGTAGGCTACTTGCCTGACAGGCCTGAGAAATATATAGAAAGCTTGAAAATGTCTACTTTTTAACGAATTCAAAACGAAAGAAATCAGACTCTCTGCTTATGTAGCCTAATCCGTATGAAATGTGCATTTCTCTCTGGCCCGTTCACTACTGCAAAGATCGCGAGTCAACATCGCCAACTTCATCTTTGCAGTCGACACGGACAAACACTTGTTTATTAATAAACAATTAAAATGTCTCCTTGCTATATTTGACATATTCATAATCATTTTGCCGGTTCTTTGTGGCAGCTTTTAGATACTTTATTGGCAGCGCCACCCTTGCATGTTACATGAACACGTCACCACTGCATCAGCACCGAAAACATGATTTTTTTCAAATCTAAAATAAAAAATTGTGATACGAACCGAATTGTAGGTTTGGTCTATCGTTACAGCCCTAGTAAGATGAGAAAGCCGGAGTTTAGTCGTTTGTCATGGTTGTAAAAAAAACAATGGCTATCTGAACATCTTTGCCAAGCGCAAACCAGTAGCTACAGAAGTAATCAATACATTTTCGGGGAGGGTCATGCCTTTTTTCACAATCATTTTGGAGGGTCATAGAAAAACATATTGCTGGCGAAGGGGTCAAGTCTTTTTTGACTACAGATCTCAAAACTGCGGTAGCCCCTTAAATAAAAAACGAACAGTCCCTTAGATCTTTTTTTCGCGTACCCCCAGAAATCAGTCCACGTACCCCAGTTTGACAACCGTGGCACTAGAGGAACTGCGTCCCACATTCATTTCCAATGCGCTCATCTTTGACTGCGAGGAGCACAAGTGTGACTGTTTTAAGCAATATTCTAATTTTGTGCACAAGATAAATTCACAACTAATCTGTATTGTAAAAAGCGCTATATAAATAACGTCTATTATTGTCTATTACAACTAATATTGTCTACTGACCAATGCATTCTCCGCGTCCGTCCAGCCTGAAGCCCATGTTGCACTCGCAGCGGTAGCTCCCCGGCGTCGGCACACAGCGCCCGTTGATGCACAGGCTACGAAAGGCCTCGCACAAGTTCCTGATGCTGACGTTCTGAGGCAGGATGACTGAGAGAGAGAGAGAGAGAGAGAGAGAGGGAGAGAGAGAGAGAGAGGGAGAGAGAGAGAGAGAGAGAGAGAGAGAGAGAGAGTCTCATCCTTAACACTGTGACACACGTATCAGGAAAAGTTGGTTTTGTAATGAACACGAATGAGGAAAATTTGTGAGATTTGATCAGTCTATCAAAACCAGCAGATTTCTAGTCCTAGAAAAGTCATGAAAATGGATAAAGTTGGTAAAACTTATTTAGATGATCCACTATAATAAATTAAAAATATATATTTGAATGCCAATCTTTTGAATATTTTATCAGATAAAAATTGTGAGTAAATAGAAAACGTCTCTGGTTACTCATGTAACCTATGTTCTCTGAATAGGGAACGAGACGCTGCTTAGCATTAAGACGCAGTGGGAACGCCCTCTGGATGTGCCGATTGTCTGAAGCCCTTATAGAATCACGCCAAATCCATTGGCTGATGGGGCGGGCGCCGTCCCGACGCTCTTACGTCGTAAAATATATATACGTGTGCGCAAAAGAAAAAGAAAACTTGTCGGCAGCGCAAGGAGCTTGGCAGCGAACGCAGCGTCTCGTTCCCTATTCAGAGAACATAGGTTATGTGAGTAACCAGAGACGTTCTCTTTCATAGGATCACTCAACGCTGCGTAGCTTTAAGACGCAGTGGGAACGAAATACCAAACTCGCCAAGCTAAAGCGCTGCCATAGCTAGTACAAGACCAGAAATTTTTACATGACCGGTTCAAGCAGATAAAACCTGGGAACCTGGAGTCATGTCAAGATCCAAAGTATAGAATCTGACAAAAGTGTGCGGAGAGGACCAGCCTGCCGCCACACAAATATCTTCTAAGAGGGCCCCTCTAAAAAGAGCTTGAGAGGAGGCCACACTTCTAGTGGAGTGTGCTCTGACGCTAAGAGGTGAAGGCATGTCACGCACCTCATAAGCCAGTGAAATAGCATCTGTAACCCAGTGGGAAATCCTCTGCTTCGATGCGGCAAGCCCACGGCGACCAGCACCAAAACACACCAAGAGTTGCCACACGATCCACATAGTGCTTCAAAGCTCGAACCGGGCAGAGCAAGTTAAGCTTCCTATCCTCCTCAGAGGTAAAGGGAGGAGGATGGAAAACGTTAAGGTTAATAACCTGAGAGCGGAACGTTGTGGACCACATATCCTGGTCTCGGCCTTAAGGTAACCTTGACCAGATCAGGAGCGAAGTCCAAGCATGACTCGCTAATAGAGAGAGCCTGTAAATCCCCTATCCGCTTCAACGAAGTTAAAGCCAACAAAAGAGCAACCTTAAGAGCCAGAACCCGCTCAGGGGCAGACTCCCAGTGCTCGAAGGGAGTTCCTGTCAAGCCCTCCAGGACGACTGACAGGTCCCAAGAGGGAACTCCAGGAGAGCGTGCCGTTCAGGCACCTAACCCCCTGCATAAAGGCCGAAACTACCCTAAGTTTACCTAGGGGAATCTCGTCCGACTCTCTATGAGCGGCAATAGCCGCGACGTATACTCAAACCTCAACCTCAAACCGAGAGACTGAATATGACGAAGGACAATGTCCCTGTGGTGAGTCACTAACTCCCTGGAGTGGGCTAAAAGGAGCCAATCGTCCAGGTAATTGAGAATACGGATGCCCTGGAGCCGCAACGGGGCCCCGTTGAAGCAGGGGGGGTTGCGACAAAACTGAAGTGTGTAACCGAGTCGAACTGTGCGAAGGATCCAAGGCGATACCCCTGGAAAGCGCTTCCATTCTTGAAAAAAAATTTGATCGAGGAAGAGGGGTGCTGCAGTGCAGAGGACATACCTGAGTCAGGCTGTCGAGCTGATTCCCGTGGGTTGGTCGTGGTGGAGGGTATACGGCATCCTGACACGTGATCAGAGTGACAGTTTTCTGACCAGAGGGTCAGGAACGGCTCGAGGAAGTTGGAACGGCCGGTTTGTTGGACCGCTTCAACTGAAAACGCCTGTGAGGCCGCTGGCGGGGAAACGGGCAACCGCGGGCTCCCCCAAACCGTTGCTGGTGGGGGATGAGCCGGGTCACTCCTCCTAGTAGGGAACTCCGCTCTATGAGAGGAGCATTCCCTGGGTTGAGAAGGGGAGGGGTTAAAAGATTACCTAACCCTCCTAGGCATGAACTGCTTAAACGCAGCTGACTGGGATTTAGCAGCTCGGAATTTCTCAACCACCGTGTTGACCGCCTCCCCAAACAGACCAGACTGCGAAATAGGGGCGTCTAGGAGAAAAACGTTCTTCTTCCATGAGATTAAGCCATAGATGGCGTTCCGTGGCAAAAAGGGCAGCTTTCTTCGCTCTGGCCTAGAATTAGGGCCACTAAGAAACCTCTCGTCGAGTTTAGACGACTGTGACTCGCGGGGCTCGTCAGGCCAGTCGATAGCAAGCTTTTCCGTAGCGCGCAAAAGCACGTCCACGAGGTCTACGTAAGCCGCAGTAGGCCGCGTTTCCTGGCCGCTAGACGGGATAACGCCGTCGGTTAAAGCAGGCCCGAAATCCTCGGAGTCGGAAGCTGCAGTAAATATTACGTCTTCCAGCCCGAAAGAAACCGCCTCGCGTTCTCTCGGGCTGGGGCATAAATAATCATGTGCGACTGGCATGCCACGTGCGTGCTCGGGAGAGGGAGGGAGAGAAAGGGCGAGGCCCGTCTGCCCGTACTCTAAATCCTCGAGCTCTACATCCGAACCCCAGGTCGCAGATCCTCGAGAGGCCTCGGCAGTCTCGGGAGCGCGACGGGGGGAAACGAATGACTCTTTCAGAAGCATATTGTCAGAATTAAAATTTTTACAAGAACCCAAACATTTAACGCACTAACTGTGAGCATCGTTGCTCGCAATGAAGCGAACACATGGTGGAGAGCAATGACGATATTCCATTGCACACAAGGAGAACAGAGTTCCACTTATTCCGGTTGCTGAAGTGCAGAAGACGACGAAGCAGTTGAAAATCCGAATTTTCGGGCTCAGAAAAACCGAAAGCGAAGGGCATGAAATGGCCACTTCGTGAAGGCAGAGAAATCTGAGGAGCAGATGGCGCGTGCACGTATATATGTTACGACCTAAGAGCGTCGGGACGGCGCCCGCACCATTAGCCAATGAATTGGCATGATTCTATTAGGGCTTCAGACAATCGGCACACCCAGACGCCGTTCCCACTGCGTCTTAAAGCTACGCAGCGTCGAGTGAACCTATGAAAGAGAACATAGATATTCGCCCATCTGAGTCATTCGTAAGTGTGACGGATAAAAAGCCCAATATAAACACGGGAAAATTATGCAATTTTGAGAAGTGTGGAGGATTTATACTTTTTCCCCCCAGAAATTGTGAGTATAAAATATTTTTTTTAAATCTTATCCTTAATATTTCTCCAGTGAATCATGAATGAGATTCACTGGTTAAAACCTTCAGCTGTTGTAAACTTGTGGAATCCTGAAATTTAATTATCTTGTTACAACCCTTAATTATCTGTGAACAACCCTAGTTTTGCAAAGTATAAAAAGTTTTGAAAACAAATTTCACAGCAAATCGCTTTTGATTATTGTTGTGGAAATCTGTGAATATAGTTCAACATTTCACTTGCATTTTAACAAAAGATGCACTGATATAAATTTTTCAGCCGATACCGATTATTCAGAATGATATTGGCCAATGCCGATAGTTTGGTTTTTCTTATGGAAAAAAAATCTCTCCCAAATAATGCGGAGTCGGACACGTTTTTCCGCACCGTTTTGATTGACAGGATATAATTGGCCCTGATCATCGGCTGTTTTTAAACAATCGGCCGATGATCAATACAGATTATTGACCGATACCGATTATTGACCAATACCGATTATTGGCCAATGACGATTATTGGCAGATATCGATTATTGGCCAATACCGGTTATTGGTCGATACCGATTATCATCTGATACCGATTATCGGTCGATACCGATTATTGGCCGATATCGATTATTGGCCGATACCGATTATTGGCCGATATCGATTATTGGCCGACACCGATTATTGGCCGGTATCGATTATTGGTCGACACCGATTATTGGCCGATATCGATTATTGGCCGACGCCGATTATTGGTCAATACCGATTTTTGTCCGATACCGATTATCGGTCGATGCCGATTATTGGCCGATATCGATTATTGTCCGATACCGATTATTGGCCAATACATCGGTGCATCTCTAAGTTTAACGCATAAATCTAACTTTGAATCAGATGGGAAGCAACTGAAGTTTCTTGAGTTCGACGCCCTGAAACTGGATCAGGTGATCTTGATACTCAGGCAGTAAGAATTTCCTGAAATATGTTTGATATAAACATTTCATATACCAATCCGATTGTAACACATCTACAAATCCAGCTGTATTTTTATGCATGTTTGTGTTTGTCTGTCTCACCAGGCTTGACGGTGAATGAGGGAAGCTCAGGAAGTGTGGGCCGCACAGGTAAAGGGCCAAATGGGAAGTTTGGGTCATAGGGACCAGGACCAGGACCGGGACCGGGACCGGGACCAGGACCAGGACCGGGACCGGGACGTGGACCAGGACCAGGACCAGGACCAGGATATGGACCCAGATCTGGTCGGTCAGGATCAGGAATCGTGTGACCAAACAGACAGAGCCTCTGATACTCCTCTGAGAAGGGAGAGAGATTTGTTCAGTTTCATATTCATATTCAATTCATATTCTTCAGTTTCCTTAGTTCACCATCTAGCACTGTTCGTGTGTCAATCAAAAATGACTTTTTTTCCAATAAAATTATTGTATTATATGTTAGTTCGATAATATTTGGTATTTTTAGGGGATTTTATGGTACTACATTATATTTATGCAGTAGTCATAATCCATTTATTTACATTTTGAGCATGGACCTGAAAATTACATTTCCAACTTAATCTGTCATAAATCTTGAATGCTTTGGATCACAGACTTCAGCTTGGTCTCTTTTTTAAAAAGACACTGGCATATTATTGCTGAAATGAAAAAAAAAAGGCTGTAAAAAAGTTGTTTTTATTGTCACGAAAAATGAACAAAAATACTATTTTTAATATGAAAATATATTTTCCAAAACACATTGTACTCTAAAACTGTGAAAAAAAATCAAAGCCATAAATCTAAACAAGTTGTGTTTCAAATTTGAGTTTGAGGATGATATCTCAAAAATCGGTAAGATTTAGAAAATTTGGGAAATTTGCTTTGTGACTTTTTTTCAGGACCATTAAATCTTTTCAAATCACATCCATAATTGTTTGTTTGTTTGCTTGTTTGTGTGTGTGTGTGTGTGTGTGTTCACACAGCAAGTGCCTTACCAAGTTTCGTACTATTCTAATGAAGAAAAAAATTCTACAAAAAACAAAACGTTACATTTGTCGGTCAAAAATGACTGAACAGCACCAGAGGGTTAAACATGTTACAAGATTTCTGTATCGTAATCATTATTTATTATCAGTTTTTTTCTTTCTGTATTGCTTGGTCAAATGCTATTTCAATAGTTCAATTGATAAACTGTTTACTACATTGTTTTAATGACAATAGAAATTTCAGCTATTACACTGCAAAAAAGGCTTTTCTTACTTAGTATTTTTTATCTTGTTTCCAGTCCAAATATCTAAAAATACTTAAATCAAGATGCATTTATTAGATGAGTAAAAGGCTATAAGATTTTATGTCTTGTTTTGGGGGAAATAAATCCACAAAAAAAGACAAATATAAGACAAATAAGACAAATATTCTTGTTTCGGTTTGAATTAAGATTATTTTTATTATCCCATTAGCAGATCATTTGTGCTTTTTTTTAAGCAGCAACTCACCTTATTTTGATTAATAATTAAGAGAATTTTTAGATATTAGGACTGGAAACAAGACAAAAAAACTAAGAAAAGCTTTTTTTGCAGTGTAATAAAGCTGCTAATGAAGCTATGTGAACTGAACTGAGAGACAGAACGTGCAATGAGATCTTATCTTCAGAGATTAAAGGAACCTGACTGTCATGTTACGTGTTAAAGCGTGTTTTGTGGCGTCACCTGTTCCGCGGATGGGACACATCTCTGGGACGGTGGACCCGGACCAGCAGCCTCGGTTCTCACAGCAGCACTGGCTCTTCGACACGCGCTGCGGCAGCAGGTTAGCACAGCGTCCGCTCACTATGTTAGCGTAGCAGAACCCTGTGCGGGAATCTGGAGCAGAACACACGTTCACACTGCAGGTCAATACAGAGTCACTCCACTTCTGAGGGCTTCACTGGGTTCTGTTACATTTCTGGAGCTAAAACAGTCTGCGTTTGTAAATTACATGGACTCACACACTCACAGACACACAAGCCCCTTTCACACAGAGATCCCGGAAAATACACGGATACAGTGACCCGGGATTTGACCCGGGTTCGTTTGATTTTGGTTCATTCACACTCCCAGTGATTTTCCGGAATCGGATTTTCCGGAGTGCATTCACACAACCCGTAAAAATCCCGTAAAGACACGTGACATCGATGTGCCATGTAATGTCTCAGCAGCGTCTTACGTTTGCTGATGAGCTGCGATTTATTCCACGCTTGTGCATTTTTGTCTCTGATTCGATCATAAACTAGTGCATTGAGTACCGTTTCACTCTCCATAGACGTAGTGGTTTTTATACTGTCCAAACTATATATTCTGTCCACTTACACTAACCCTAAACCTACCCATCATACACACACACACACACACACACACACACACACACACACTAACCCTAACCCTAAACCTACCCATCATACACACACACACACACACACACACTAACCCTAAACCTACCCATCATACACACTCACACTCACACACACACACACACACACACACACACTAACCCTAACCCTAAACCTACCCATCATACACACACACACACACACACTAACCCTAACCCTAAACCTACCCATCATACACACACACACACACTAACCCTAACCCTAAACCTACCCATCATACACACTCACACTCACACACACACACACACACACTAACCCTAAACCTACCCATCATACACACACACACACACACACTAACCCTAACCCTAAACCTACCCATCATACACACACACACACACACTAACCCTAACCCTAAACCTACCCATCATACACACTCACACTCACACACACACACACACACACTAACCCTAACCCTAAACCTACCCATCATACACACACACACACACACACACACACTAACCCTAAGCCTAAACCTACCCGTCATACACACTCACACACACTAACCCGACCCCTAAACCTACCCATCACACACACACACACACACACACACAGTAACCCGACCCCTAAACCTACCCATCACACACACACACACACACACACACACACACACACACAGTAACCCGACCCCTGAACCTACCCATCACACACACACAAAAACACAAACCCGACCCCTAAACCTGCCCATCACACACACACATACACACACAAAAACACAAACCCGACCCCTAAACCTGCCCATCTCACACACACACACACATACACACACACACACACAAAAACACAAACCAGACCCCTAAACCTGCCCATCACACACACACACACACACACACACACACACATACACACACACAAAAACACAAACCCGACCCCTAAACCTGCCCATCACACACACACACACACATACACACACACACACACACACAAAAACACAAACCCGACCCCTAAACCTGCCCATCACACACACACACACACACACTACCCCGACCCCTAAACCTGCCCATCACACACACACACACACACACACACACTACCCCGACCCCTAAACCTGCCCATCACACACACACACACACACTACCCCGACCCCTAAACCTGCCCATCACACACACACACACACACACACACACACACACACACACACTACCCCGACCCCTAAACCTGCCCATCACACACACACACACACACACACACACACACACACACACTACCCCGACCCCTACACCTGCCCATCACACACAACATTCTACATTATTAAATAAATAAAAAACTCAGTGACACGAGTCCCCATGAATGTGTGTGCATTCAGGTTTAAGTCCCCACCGGGATAGAAAAACATGTACACACACATACTGTGTTACGGCGCAGTCACGAATAATGACGGAGCATCTCCAGCTGCAGGAGTGTGAGCGAGTGATGATGGAGGAGAGAGGGACGTTTGGCTCAGGACACGTTTGGAGTGGATCGAGTCTTAGCGCACATTCCTTCCACACAGAACCGCAGCCAACACACATCAGACCACTGACCCACTCACACACACACACACACACACACGAGACGTCCTCCATCTCACACACACACACACACACACACACGAGACGTCCTCCATCTCACACACACACACACACACACACACACGAGAAGTCCTCCATCACACATACGAGACGTCCTCCATCACACACACACACACACACACACACACACACACACACACACACACAGACACACACATTCATCAGTTTCTGTTTAATGTGCTTTACTGGCCTGACGAGTAACTGTACGCATGTTCTGCCACAGAAAGTCAAAACCCGGTTAACGGTATCAGGGTTTGATGAAAGCTAATAACTCATAAAAATTTTAAATGACAATAAATTATTTGAAAATAAAAGGGAATCAAAATAGAACACTTACAAAAATTATTTTAATTTAAAAAATATAAAATAAAAATAAAACACTTAGTAAAAATGTATTAAATCATAAAAAGTAAAATGAAAATAAATTATTTCAAAATGAGAACAAATCAAAATAAACCTCAAAAAAATGTATTCTGAAAATGTAAAATGAAAATAAATAGTTTAAAACTAAAAACAAACATAAGAAAACAATTACAAACAATTTATTAAATCATTAAAAATAAGTTACACCCATTGAAAATAAGTTACATCCATTGACACCCATTAAAAATAAGTTACACCCATTAAAAATAAGTTACACCCATTAACACCCATTAATATAAGTTACACCCATTAACACCCATTAAAAATAAGTTACACCCATTAAAAATAAGTTACATCCATTGACACCCATTAAAAATAAGTTACACCCATTAAAAATAAGTTACACCCATTGAAAATAAGTTACACCCATTAACACCCATTAATATAAGTTACACCCATTAACACCCATTAAAAATAAGTTACACCCATTAAAAATAAGTTACACCCATTAACACCCATTAAAAATAAGTTACACCCATTAAAAATAAGTTACACCCATTAACACCCATTAAAAATAAGTTACACCCATTAAAAATAAGTTACACCCATTGAAAATAAGTTACACCCATTAACACCCATTAATATAAGTTACACCCATTAACACCCATTAAAAATAAGTTACACCCATTAAAAATAAGTTACATCCATTGACACCCATTAAAAATAAGTTACACCCATTAAAAATAAGTTACACCCATTACAAATAAGTTACACCCATTAACACCCATTAATATAAGTTACACCCATTAACACCCATTAAAAATAAGTTATACCCATTAACACCCATTAATATAAGTTGCACCCATTAACACCCATTAAAAATAAGTTATACCCATTAACACCCATTAATATAAGTTGCACCCATTAAAAATAAGTTACACCCATTAAAAATAAGTTACACACCCATTAAAAATAAGTTACACACACACACCCATTACAAATAAGTTACACCCATTAAAAATAAGTTACACACCCATTCAAAATAAGTTACACCCATTAAAAATAAGTTACACACCCATTAAAAATAAGTTACACCCATTAAAAATAAGTTACACACCCATTAAAAATAAGTTACACCCATTAAAAATAAGTTACACACCCATTACAAATAAGTTACACCCATTCAAAATAAGTTACACACCCATTAAAAATAAGTTACACCCATTAAAAATAAGTTACACACCCATTAAAAATAAGTTACACCCATTAAAATAAGTTACACCCATTAAAATAAGTTACATTCATTAAAATAAGTTACACCCATTAAAATAAGTTACATTCATTAAAATAAGTTACATTCATTAAAATAAGTTACACCCATTAATATAAGTTACACCCATTAACACCCATTAATATAAGTTACACCCATTAAAAATAAGTTACACCCATTAAAAATAAGTTACACCCATTAAAAATAAGTTACACTGTGTAGATATTGTACATGTGTATAAGGAGGCCGCAGTAGTTCCGGATGTGCGGCGGGACTCACCGATGCAGCGCGAGCCGTCCAGCGCCGTGTCGAAGCCCACGGGACACCGGCAGAAGAAGCTGCCGATGGTGTTGGAGCACTGACCTCCGCTGCACAGGCCCGGTGTGTGTGCGCACTCGTCCACGTCTGACACACAACACATCACACACCAGTTACAGCACTGCTACACACACTCACATGTGATGAGCTTCTGGATAACGACTGCGTAGTAAACCACTGTTCAGAGGTTTGGGGGCGTCAGATCCTTTAATGGTTCTGAAAGAATCTCTTCTGCTCACAGCTCATTAATATGATCAAAAATGCTGTGAATATATAGTAAAGTGTAATTTATTCCTGAGATCAAAGCTGAATTTATTTAATTAAAAATACAGTAAAATCACAAAATATGATTAGAATTTTAAAACTGCTGTTTTCTATGTGAATATACAGTAAAGTGTAATTTATTCCTGTGATCAAAGCTGAATGTTCATCATCATTACTCCAGTCTTCAGTGTCACATGATCCTTCAGAAATCAGGATAATATGATGATTTGATGATCAAGAAACATTTATGATTATTTAATGTTTAGTGTGTGTGTGTGTGTGTGAGAGAGTGTGTGTGTGTGTGTGTCTGTCTGTGTGTGTGTTCTCACCTTCACATTTCTGTGTGATCTCGTTGAACTTGTGTCCAGCAGGGCATTTGCACTCAAATGAGCCCACAGTATTCACACAGTTCCCCCCCTGACAGAGTCCAGGAATGGCCTGGCACTCGTCCACATCTGCGCAAACACACACACTCACACACACAGAGAGAGAGAGAGAGAGAGAGAGAGAGAGAGAGGAAATGCTTTAACAACACAACACAACAGATGCACTTAAATCAGTGTGTGTAATTCAAAACAGAACAACATCAGGAGGAAATATCTGCGTTCCAGCAGCATGAAGCCCCGTCACTTCATGTGTGTTTGTGGAGCCACATAAAAGAGCGAAGAGTTACGACAACGCAAACCAGTCTTTCATTTCATTTCTATGTGAATAATCAAATGTAAGTAAAATGAGTGTTATTGATCATGTGGCTTTTTATACAGACAGTCAAGATGTTCTTCTTCCATTGTGTCACAGAAAAGATACAAACCATACTGTTTAAAAAGGCACACACACATACACACACACACACACACACACACAGGGACACACAGGGACACACACACACACACACACACGCACGCACACAGGGACACACAGGGACACACACACACACACACACGCACGCACACAGGGACACACAGGGACACACACACACACACACACACACACACACACACACACACACACACAGGGACACACGCACACAAACAGGCACACACACACGCACACACACACGCACGCACACACACACACACACACATACACACACAAGCACACAAGCACACACACACACAGACACACAAAAGTTTGGGTTCGGTACAATTTTTTTAATGAGTCTTTTTTGCTCACCAGGGCTGCATTTATTTGATTAAAAATACAATAAAAGTTGTGAAATATTTTTAGAATGTAAAACTTTTCTATGTGAATATATAGTAAAGTGTAATTAAGTTGGCTTGGAAAAGCCAACTTACTGAAATCCTATTTAAACTTATTATTAAGTTGGCTTGTGAGAGCCAACTTACTGAAATCCTATTTAAACTTATTATTATTATTATTAAGTTGGCTTGGAGAGCCAACTTACTGAAATCCTATTTAAACTTATTATTATTATTAAGTTGGCTTGTGAGAGCCAACTTACTGAAATCCTATTTAAACTTATTATTATTATTAAGTTGGCTTGTGAGAGCCAACTTACTGAAATCCTATTTAAACTTATTATTATTATTATTATTATTATTAAGTTGGCTTGTGAGAGCCAACTTACTGAAATCCTATTTAAACTTATTATTATTATTATTATTATTATTCTTCTTAGAAAACTGTTGACTTTAATGCGGCCTAGACCGTTAACTCCACATACTCCAAATTCGGCTCAGACCTTTGACCTATTCTGAAGTTAGTTGCTCTGTCTTTTCAAACTGATCGGACTTACGGTTTTCCTAAAAATGACGATCAAAACTCGGAAAAACTCCCATTGACTTAACATTGCGGAATTTTCAGATTTTCAAACTCCCCAACTGTCAAAAATTCAAATCAAAATCCCTTGAAACCCTAGACTAAATCAAACTGCCATTCTATATACTAAATGAGCCATTGAGACTCATTTAAACTAATAAACTTTGAATTAACACACTTATAAACTAATTAACTCATAAATTAATAAACTTTGAACTCTTAGACTCATTTAAACTATAAACTGAACTCTTAAGACTCATTTAAACTTATAAACTCTAAACTCGTACACTTATAAACTCATCAATTTATACACTTGTAAACTCTAAACACTGTAAACTTGAGTGTGTGTGTGTGTGTGTGTGTGTGTGTCTGTGTGTGTATGTGTGTGTGTGAGAGAATTAGTGTGTGTGTGAGTTAGTGAGCATGTCTGTGCGTGTGTGAGTTAGTGAGTGTTTGTGTGTCTGTGTGTGTGTGTGTGTGTGTGTGTGTGAGCAAGTGAGTGTGTGTATTTGTGAGTGTGTGTGTGTGTGAGCGAGTTAGTGTGTGTGTGTGAATGTGTGCATTTGTGAGTATGTAATTGAGTGTGTGTGTGTGAGCGAGTTTGTGTGTGGGTGTGTGAGTGTGTGCATTTGTGAGTATGTGCATGAGTGTGTGTGTGTGTGTGTGTGTGTGTGTGTGTATGAGTTAGTGAGCATGTCTGTGCGTGTGTGAGATAGTGAGCATGTCTGTGCGTGTGTGTGTGTGTGTGAGAGTTAGTGAGTGTGTGTGAGTCTGTGAGCGAGTTTGTGTGTGTGTGTGTGTGTGTGAGTGAGTTATTGAGTGTGTGAGAGTGAGTTAGTGTGTGTGTGTGTGTGTGTGTGTGTGTGCATTTGTGAGTGTATGTGCTTGTGTGTGTGTGTGTGTGTGTGAGCGAGTTAGTGTGTGTGTGTGTGTGCATTTGTGAGTATGTGCATGAGTGTGTGAGTTAGTGTGTGTGTGTGTGTATGTGTGAGAGAGTTAGTGAGCGTGTCTGTGTGTGTGTGTGTTAGTGTGTGCATTTGTGAGTGTGAGTGTATGTGCATGAGTGTGTGTGTGTGTGTGTATGTGTGTGTGAGAGAGTTAGTGAGCGTGTCTGTGTGTGTGTGTGTTAGTGTGTGCATTTGTGAGTGTGAGTGTATGTGCATGAGTGTGTGTGTGTTAGTGTGTGCATTTGTGAGTGTGAGTGTATGTGCATGAGTGTGTGTGTGTGTGAGAGAGTTAGTGAGCGTGTCTCTGTGTGTGTGTGCATTTGTGAGTGTGAGTGTATGTGCATGAGTGTGTGTGTGTGTGTATGTGTGTGTGTGTGAGAGAGTTAGTGAGCGTGTGTGTGTGTGAGCGAGTTAGTGTGTGTGTGAGCGAGTTAGTGTGTGTGTGTGTGTGAGTGTATGTGCATGAGTGTGTGTGAGTTAGTGAGCGTGTGTGTGTGTGTGTGTGTGTGTGTGTGTGAGAGAGAGTTAGTGAGTGTGTGTGAGTCTGTGAGCGAGTGTGAGTGAGTTATTGAGTGTGTGAGAGCGAGTTAGTGTGTGTGTGTGTGTGTGCATTTGTGAGTGTGTGTGTGTGTGTGTGTGTGTGAGCGAGTGTGTATGTGTGTGAACGAGTTAGTGTGTGTGTGTGTGTGTGTGTGTGTGTGCATTTGTGAGTATGTGCATGAGTGTGTGAGTTAGTGTGTGTGTGTGTGTATGTGTGTGTGTGTGTGTGTGTGTGCTTGAGTGTGTGTGTGTGTTAGTGAGCGTGTCTGTGCGTGTGTGTGTAAGAGAGTGTGTGTGTGTGAACGAGTTAGTGTGTGTTAGTGAGCGTGTCTGTGTGTGTGTGTGTGTGTGTGAAAGAGAGAGTGTGTGTGTGAACGAATTAGTGTTTGTGTGTGTGTGTGTGTGTTAGTGAGCGTGTCTGTGTGTCTGTGTGTGTGCTTGAGTGTGTGTGTTAGTGAGCGTGTATGTGCGTGTGTGTGTGTGTAAGAGAAAGAGTGTGTGTGAACGAGTTAGTGTGTGTGTGTGTGTGTGTGTGTGTTAGTGAGCGTGTCTGTGCGTGTGTGTGTGTGTGTGTGAAAGAGAGAGTGTGTGTGTGAACGAGTTAGTGTGTGTGTGTGTGTGTGTGAGTATGTGCGTGTGTGTGTGTGTTAGTGAACGTGTATGTGTGTGTATGAAAGAGAAAGTGTGTGTGTGTGTGGACGAGTTAGTGATCGTGTCTGTGTGTGTGAGTTAGTGAGCGTGTATGTGCGTGTGTGTGTGAGAGAAAGAGTGTGTGTGTATGTGCGTGAGTGAGTGTGTGTGTGTGTGTGTGTGTGTGCGTGTGTGTTAGTGAGCGTGTGTGTGTCCGTGTGTGTGTGTGTGTGTATGTGCTTGAGTGTGTGTGTGCGCTAGTGAGCGTGTCTTTGTGTGTGTGTGTGTAAGAGAAAGAGTGTGTGTGTGTGTGAACGTAAGAGAAAGAGTGTGTGTGTGTGTGTGTGTGAACGAGTTAGTGTGTGTTAGTGAGCGTGTCTGTGCGTGCGTGTGTGTGTGTTTGTGTGTGTGAAAGAGAGAGTGTGTGTGTGAACGAGTTAGTGTG
>JAULUF010000078.1:3362500-3365000 GCA_031834385.1 Semotilus atromaculatus | reverse complement strand
TAGCAACACCATAGCAACCACCCAAAATACCTTAGAACACCCTAGCAACACCATAGTAACCAACCAAAATACCTTAGAACATCCTAGCAACACCCTAGCAACCACCCAAAATACCTTAGAACACCCTAGCAACACCATAGCAACCAACCAAAATACCTTAGAACACCCTAGCAACACCTTAGCAACCACCCAAAATACCTTAGAACTCCCTAGCAACACCCTAGCAACCACCCAAAATACCTTAGAACACCCTAGCAACACCATAGCAACCAACCAAAATACCTTAGAACACCCTAGCAACCACCCAGAACACCCTAGCAACCACCCAAAATACATTAGAACACCCTAGCAACACCCTAGCAACCACCCAAAATACCTTAGAACACCCTAGCAACACCATAGCAACCACCCAAAATACCTTAGAACACTCTAGCAACACCCTAGCAACCACCCAAAATACCTTAGAACACCCTAGCAACACCATAGCAACCACCCAAAATACCTCAGAACACCCTAGCAACACCTTAGCAACCACCCAAAATACCTTAGAACACCCTAGCAACCACACAGAACACCCTAGCAACCAACAAAAATACCTTAGAACACCCTAGCAACACCCTAGCAACCACCCAAAATACCTTAGAACACCCTAGCAACATCCTAGCAACGACCCAAAATACCTTAGAACACCATAGCAACACCATAGCAACCACCCAAAATACCTTAGAACACCATAGCAACACCATAGCAACCACCCAAAATACCTCAGAACACACTAGCAACCACCCAAAATACCTTAGAACACCCTAGCAACACCCTAGCAACCACCCAATATACCTTAGAACACCATAGAAACCACCCAGAACACCCTAGCAACCACCCAAAATACATTAGAACACCCTAGCAACCACCCAAAATACCTTAGAACACCCTAGCAACACCATAGCAACCACCCAAAATACCTCACAACACCCTAGCAACCACCCAAAATACCTTAGAAAACCTTGGCAACCACCCAAAACACCCTCACAGCCACCCAAAATACCTTAGAATACCCTAGCAACCACCTATAACACCTTAGCAACCCACTAGAAACACCCTAGCGACTTTAAATTACTTTAAACTATTTTACACTTTAAACTAAGTTAAACTTTAAACTAGTAACTAAATTAAACTAGAAACTACTTTAAACTACTTTAAACTTTAAACTACTTTAAACTAGAAACTACTTTAAACTACTTTAAACTAAGTTAAACTTTAAACTACTTTAAACTAAGTTAAACTTTAAACTAAAAACTACCTTAAAATATTTTAAACTTTAAACTACTTTAAACTTTAAACTAAGTTAAACTTTAAACTACTTTAAACTAGAAACTACTTTAAATATTTTAAACTTTAAACTAATTTAAACTTTAAACTACTTTAAACTAGAAACTACTTTAAACTATTTTACACTTTAAACTAGAAACTACTTTAAACTATTTTACACTTTAAACTAAGTTAAACTTTAAACTAGTAACTAAATTAAACTAGAAACTACTTTAAACTACTTTAAACTTTAAACTACTTTAAACTAGAAACTACTTTAAACTACTTTAAACTAAGTTAAACTTTAAACTACTTTAAACTAAGTTAAACTTTAAACTAAAAACTACCTTAAAATATTTTAAACTTTAAACTACTTTAAACTTTAAACTAAGTTAAACTTTAAACTACTTTAAACTAGAAACTACTTTAAATATTTTAAACTTTAAACTACTTTAAATTTTAAATTAAGTTAAACTTTAAACTACTTTAAACTAGAAACTACTTTAAACTTTAAACTACTTTAAATTTTAAACTAAGTTAAACTTTAAACTACTTTAAACTAAGTTAAACTTTAAACTAATTTAAACTAAAAACTAATTTAAACTATAAACTACTTTCAACTTCAAACTACTTTCAACTTCAAACTACTTTAAACTTCTTCAAACTTTCTGGTCCAAACTTTCACAAGCCAACTTAAAGTTTGTCTCGACGAACTTTTTCTAGTTATTATTATTATTCTTCTTAGAAAACTGTTGACTTTAATGCGGCCTAGACCGTTAACTCCACATACTCCAAACTCGGCTCAGACCTTTGACCTATTCTGAAGTTAGTTGCTCTGTCTTTTCAAACTGATCGGACTTACGGTTTTCCTAAAAATGACGATCAAAACTCGGAAAAACTCCCATTGACTTAACATTGCGGAATTTTCAGATTTTCAAACTCCCCAACTGTCAAAAATTCAAATCAAAATCCCTTGAAACCCTAGACTAAATCAAACTGCCATTCTATATACTAAATGAGCCATTGAGACTCATTTAAACTAATAAACTTTGAATTAACACACTTATAAACTAATTAACTCATAAATTAATAAACTTTGAACTCTTAGACTCATTTAAACTATAAACTGAACTCTTAAGACTCATTTAAACTTATAAACTCTAAACTCGTACACTTATAAACTCATCAATTT
>JAULUF010000078.1:3342500-3347500 GCA_031834385.1 Semotilus atromaculatus | reverse complement strand
TTTCTAACTAATCTATCTTTCTAGCTAATCTATCTTTCTTTCTATCAAATCCATCTTTCTTTCTTTCTAACTAAGTTATCTTTCTTTCTAACTAATCTATCTTTCTTTCTTTCTAACTAATCTATCTTTCTAACTAATCTATCTTTCTTTCTAACAAATCTCTTTCTTTGTTTTTTAACTAATCTATCTTTCTTTCTAACTAATTTATCTTTCTTTCTAACTAATCTATCTTTCTTTTTTCTAACTAATCTATCATTCTAACTAATCTATCTTTAATTCTAACTAATCTATCATTCTAACTAATCAATCTTTCTTTCTTTCTAACTAATCTATCTTTCTTTCTTTCTAACTAATCTATCTTTCTTTTTTCTAACTAATCTATCATTCTAACTAATCTATCTTTCTTTCTAACTAATCTATCATTCTAACTAATCTATCTTTCTTTCTAACTAATCTATCATTCTAACTAATCAATCTTTCTTTCTTTCTAACTAATCTATCTTTCTTTATTTCTTACTAATCTATCTTTCTTTCTAACTAATCTATCTTTCTTTCTTACTAATCTATCTTTCATTCTTTCTTTCTAACTAATCTATTTTTCTTTCTAACTAATCTCTTTCTTTCTTTCTAACTAATCTTTCTTTCTTTCTTACTAATCTTTTTTTCTTTCTTTCTTTCTAACTAATCTATCTTTCTTTCTAACTAATCTATCTTTCTTTTTCTTTCTAACTAATCTATCTTTCTTTCTTTCTTTCTAACTAATCTATCTTTCTCACTAATCTATCTTTCTTTCTTTCTTTCTTACTAATCTATCTTTCTTTCCTTTTTTCTTTATAACTAATCTCTTTCTTTCTTTCTTACAAATCTTTTTTTCTTTCTTTTTTTCTTTCTAACTAATCTTTTTTTCTTTCTTTCTAACTAATCTATCTTTCTTTCTTTCTCACTTATCTATATTTCTTTCTTTCTTTCTTTCTTTCTTTCTTTCTAACTAATCTATCTTTCTTTCTTACTAATCTTTTTTTCTTTCTTTCTTTCTAACTAATCTATCTTTCTAACTAATCTTTCTTTCTTTCTTTTTAATTAACTTTCTTTCTTTCTAACTAATCTATCTTTCTATCTTTCTTTCTACCTAATCTATCTTTCTTTTTAATTAACTTTCTTTCTTTCTTTCTTTCTTTCTTTCTTTCTTTCTTTCTTTCTTTCAACTAATCTATCTTTCTTTCTAACTAATCTATCTTTCTTTTTCTTTCTAACTAATCTCTTTTTTTCTTTCTTTCTAACTAATCTATCTTTCTTTCGCACTAATCTTTTTTTCGTTTCTTTCTTTCGAACTAATCTATCTATCTCACTAATCTATCTTTCTTTCTTTCTTTCTTACTAATCTATCTTTCTTTCCTTTTTTCTTTCTAACTAATCTATCTTTTTTTCTTTCTTTCTAACTAATCTTTTTTTCTTTCTTTCTAACTAATCTATCTTTCTTTCTTTCTAACTTATCTATATTTCTTTCTTTCTTTCTTTCTAACTAATCTATCTTTCTAACTAATCTTTCTTTCTTTCTTTTTAATTAACTTTCTTTCTTTCTTTCTAACTAATCTATCTATCTTTCTATCTTTCTTTCTACCTAATCTATCTTTCTTTCTTTCTTTTTAATTAACTTTCTTTCTTTCTAACTAATCTATCTTTCTTTCTTTCTAACTAATCTATCTTTCTTTTTCTTTCTAACTAATCTCTTTCTTTCTTTCTTTCTTTCTTTCTAACTAATCTATCTTTCTTTCTCACTAATCTTTTTTTCTTTCTTTCTTTCTAACTAATCTATCTTTCTCACTAATCTATCTTTCTTTCTTTCTTACTAATCTATCTTTCTTTCCTTTTTTCTTTCTAACTAATCTATCTTTCTTTCTTTCTTACTAATCTTTTTTTCTTTCTTTTTTCTAACTAATCTATCTTTCTTTCTTTCTTTCTAACTAATCTTTTTTTCTTTCTTTCTAACTAATCTATCTTTCTTTTTTTCTAACTAATCTATCTTTCTAGCTAATCTATCTTTCTTTCTATCAAATCCATCTTTCTTTCTTTCTAACTAAGTTATCTTTCTTTCTAACTAATCTATCTTTCTTTCTTTCTAACTAATCTATCTTTCTAACTAATCTATCTTTCTTTCTAACAAATCTCTTTCTTTGTTTTTTAACTAATCTATCTTTCTTTCTAACTAATTTATCTTTCTTTCTAACTAATCTATCTTTCTTTTTTCTAACTAATCTATCATTCTAACTAATCTATCTTTAATTCTAACTAATCTATCATTCTAACTAATCAATCTTTCTTTCTAACTAACTAATCTATCTTTCTTTCGTTCTAACTAATCTATCTTTCTTTTTTCTAACTAATCTATCATTCTAACTAATCTATCTTTCTTTCTAACTAATCTATCATTCTAACTAATCTATCTTTCTTTCTAACTAATCTATCATTCTAACTAATCAATCTTTCTTTCTTTCTAACTAATCTATCTTTCTTTATTTCTTACTAATCTATCTTTCTTTCTAACTAATCTATCTTTCTTTCTTACTAATCTATCTTTCATTCTTTCTTTCTAACTAATCTATTTTTCTTTCTAACTAATCTCTTTCTTTCTTTCTAACTAATCTTTCTTTCTTTCTTACTAATCTTTTTTTCTTTCTTTCTTTCTAACTAATCTATCTTTCTTTCTAACTAATCTATCTTTCTTTTTCTTTCTAACTAATCTATCTTTCTTTCTTTCTTTCTAACTAATCTATCTTTCTCACTAATCTATCTTTCTTTCTTTCTTTCTTACTAATCTATCTTTCTTTCCTTTTTTCTTTATAACTAATCTCTTTCTTTCTTTCTTACAAATCTTTTTTTCTTTCTTTTTTTCTTTCTAACTAATCTTTTTTTCTTTCTTTCTAACTAATCTATCTTTCTTTCTTTCTCACTTATCTATATTTCTTTCTTTCTTTCTTTCTTTCTTTCTTTCTAACTAATCTATCTTTCTTTCTTACTAATCTTTTTTTCTTTCTTTCTTTCTAACTAATCTATCTTTCTAACTAATCTTTCTTTCTTTCTTTTTAATTAACTTTCTTTCTTTCTAACTAATCTATCTTTCTATCTTTCTTTCTACCTAATCTATCTTTCTTTTTAATTAACTTTCTTTCTTTCTTTCTTTCTTTCTTTCTTTCTTTCTTTCTTTCAACTAATCTATCTTTCTTTCTAACTAATCTATCTTTCTTTTTCTTTCTAACTAATCTCTTTTTTTCTTTCTTTCTAACTAATCTATCTTTCTTTCGCACTAATCTTTTTTTCGTTTCTTTCTTTCGAACTAATCTATCTATCTCACTAATCTATCTTTCTTTCTTTCTTTCTTACTAATCTATCTTTCTTTCCTTTTTTCTTTCTAACTAATCTATCTTTTTTTCTTTCTTTCTAACTAATCTTTTTTTCTTTCTTTCTAACTAATCTATCTTTCTTTCTTTCTAACTTATCTATATTTCTTTCTTTCTTTCTTTCTAACTAATCTATCTTTCTAACTAATCTTTCTTTCTTTCTTTTTAATTAACTTTCTTTCTTTCTTTCTAACTAATCTATCTATCTTTCTATCTTTCTTTCTACCTAATCTATCTTTCTTTCTTTCTTTTTAATTAACTTTCTTTCTTTCTAACTAATCTATCTTTCTTTCTTTCTAACTAATCTATCTTTCTTTTTCTTTCTAACTAATCTCTTTCTTTCTTTCTTTCTTTCTTTCTAACTAATCTATCTTTCTTTCTCACTAATCTTTTTTTCTTTCTTTCTTTCTAACTAATCTATCTTTCTTTCTTTCTTACTAATCTTTTTTTCTTTCTTTTTTCTAACTAATCTATCTTTCTTTCTTTCTTTCTAACTAATCTTTTTTTCTTTCTTTCTAACTAATCTATCTTTCTTTTTTTCTAACTAATCTATCTTTCTAGCTAATCTATCTTTCTTTCTATCAAATCCATCTTTCTTTCTTTCTAACTAAGTTATCTTTCTTTCTAACTAATCTATCTTTCTTTCTTTCTAACTAATCTATCTTTCTAACTAATCTATCTTTCTTTCTAACAAATCTCTTTCTTTGTTTTTTAACTAATCTATCTTTCTTTCTAACTAATTTATCTTTCTTTCTAACTAATCTATCTTTCTTTTTTCTAACTAATCTATCATTCTAACTAATCTATCTTTAATTCTAACTAATCTATCATTCTAACTAATCAATCTTTCTTTCTTTCTAACTAATCTATCTTTCTTTCGTTCTAACTAATCTATCTTTCTTTTTTCTAACTAATCTATCATTCTAACTAATCTATCTTTCTTTCTAACTAATCTATCATTCTAACTAATCTATCTTTCTTTCTAACTAATCTATCATTCTAACTAATCAATCTTTCTTTCTTTCTAACTAATCTATCTTTCTTTATTTCTTACTAATCTATCTTTCTTTCTAACTAATCTATCTTTCTTTCTTACTAATCTATCTTTCATTCTTTCTTTCTAACTAATCTATTTTTCTTTCTAACTAATCTCTTTCTTTCTTTCTAACTAATCTTTCTTTCTTTCTTACTAATCTTTTTTTCTTTCTTTCTTTCTAACTAATCTATCTTTCTTTCTAACTAATCTATCTTTCTTTTTCTTTCTAACTAATCTATCTTTCTTTCTTTCTTTCTAACTAATCTATCTTTCTCACTAATCTATCTTTCTTTCTTTCTTTCTTACTAATCTATCTTTCTTTCCTTTTTTCTTTATAACTAATCTCTTTCTTTCTTTCTTACAAATCTTTTTTTCTTTCTTTTTTTCTTTCTAACTAATCTTTTTTTCTTTCTTTCTAACTAATCTATCTTTCTTTCTTTCTCACTTATCTATATTTCTTTCTTTCTTTCTTTCTTTCTTTCTTTCTAACTAATCTATCTTTCTTTCTTACTAATCTTTTTTTCTTTCTTTCTTTCTAACTAATCTATCTTTCTAACTAATCTTTC
>JAULUF010000078.1:3325000-3337500 GCA_031834385.1 Semotilus atromaculatus | reverse complement strand
TTCTTTCTTTCTTACTAATCTATCTTTCTTTCCTTCTTTCTTTCTAACTAATCTATCTCTCTTTCTTTCTTACTAATCTTTTTTCTTTTTTTCTTTCTAACTAATCTATCTTTTTTCTTTCTTTCTTTCTTTCTTACTAATCTTTTTTTCTTTCTTTCTTTCTAACTAATCTATCTTTCTTTCATTCTTTCTAACTAATCTATCTTTCTTTCTTTCTTACTAATCTATCTTTCTTTCTTTCTTTCTTACTAATCTATCTTTCTTTCTTTCTTACTAATCTTTTTTTCTTTCTTTCTTTCTTTCTTTCTAACTAATCTATCTTTCTTTCTTTCTTTCTTACTAATCTTTTTTTCTTTCTTTCTTTCTAACTAATCTATCTATCTTTCTATCTTTCTTACTAATCAATCTGTCTTTCTTACTAATCTATCTTTCTTTCTTTCTTACTAATCTATCTTTCTTTCCTTCTTTCTTTCTAACTAATCTATCTCTCTTTCTTTCTTACTAATCTTTTTTTCTTTTTTTCTTTCTAACTAATCTATCTTTCTTTTTTTCTTTCTTTCTTTCTAACTAATCTATCTTTCTTTTTTTTCAAACTTATTGGTCCAAACTTTCACAAGCCAACTTAAAGTTTGTCTCGACGAACTTTGTCTAGTTAAGTTGGCTTGAGAAAGCCAACTTACTGAAATCCTATTTAAACTTATTATTAAGTTGGCTTGAGAAAGCCAACTTACTGAAATCCTATTTAAACTTATTATTATTATTATTATTCTTCTGACTCTAAAATTTAAACTCTAACTCGTCCTAGAGCTTTAACTCTACAAACTCCAAACTCGGGTCAGACCTTCAAACTGTTCTGACTTAGTGTGCTATATCTTTTCAGACTGATTTGACTTTCAGATTTCTTAAAAATTAATATTAAAAATCATAAAAATCCCATTGACTTTCATTGTAACAGTTCAAAATGAGCCAAGACTACGGTGGCCCAGTAGTCTACACCAAATAAACTCAAATCTAAATTCCCTAAAGCCTTGGACTCAATTAAACTCCCATTCTATATGTACTTATGAACTCTATCTATCTATCTATCTATCTATCTATCTATCTATCTATCTATCTATCTATCTATCTATCTATCTATCTATCTATCTCTTTCTAACTTATCTATCTATCTATCTATCTATCTATCTATCTATCTATCTATCTATCTGATCTTTCTTCCTTTCTAACTAATCTATCTTTCTTCCTTTCTAACTAATCTATCTTTCTTTCTTTCTAACTAATCTCTTTATTTCTAAACTAATCTATCTTTCTTTCTTTCTAACTAATCTTTCTTTCTAACTAATATTTCCTTCTAACTAATCTATCTTTCTTTCTTTCTAACTAATCTATCTATGTTTCTTTCTAACTAATCTATCTATCTTTCTTTCTAACTAATCTATCTATCTTTCTTTCTAACTAATCTCTTTCTTTCTAACTAATCTCTTTCTTTCTTTCTAACTAATCTCTTTCTTTCTAACTAATCTATCTTTTTTTCTTTCTAACTAATCTATCTTTCTTTCTTTCTAACTAATCTATCTTTCTTTCTTTCTAACTAATCTATCTTTCTTTCTTTCTAACTAATCTATCTTTCTTTCTAACTAATCTATCTTTCTTTCTTATCTATCTATCTATCTATCTATCTATCTATCTATCTATCTATCTATCTATCTATCTATCTATCTATCTATCTATCTTTCTTTCTTTCTAACTAATCTATCTATATATCTTTATTTCTAACTAATCTATCTTTCTTTCTTATCTATCTATCTATCTATCTATCTATCTATCTATCTATCTATCTATCTATCTATCTATCTATCTATCTTTCTTTCTTTCTTTCTTTCTTTCTAACTAATCTATCTTTCTTTATTTCTTTCAAACTAATCTATCTTTCTTTCTTTCTAACTAATCTATCTTTCTTTCTTTCTAACTAATATTTCCTTCTAACTAATCTATCTTTCTTTCTTTCTAACTAATCTATCTATGTTTCTTTCTAACTAATCTCTTTCTTTCTAACTAATCTATCTATCTTTCTTTCTAACTAATCTATCTTTCTTTATTTCTTTCAAACTAATCTATCTTTTTTCTTTCTAACTAATCTATCTTTCTTTCTTTCTAACTAATCTATCTTTCTTTCTTTCTAACTAATCTATCTTTATTTCTTTATTTCTTTCTAACTAATCTATCTTTTTTTCTTTCTAACTAATCTATCTTTCTTTATTTCTTTCAAACTAATCTATCTTTATTTCTTTATTTCTTTCTAACTAATCTATCTATGTTTCTTTCTAACTAATCTATCTTTCTTTCTAACTAATCTATCTATGTTTCTTTCTAAATAATCTATCTATCTTTCTTTCTAACTAATCTCTTTCTTTCTAACTAATCTATCTATCTTTCTTTCTAACTAATCTCTTTCTTTCTAACTAATCTCTTTCTTTCTTTCTAACTAATCTCTTTCTTTCTAACTAATCTATCTTTCTTTCTTTCTAACTACTCTATCTTTCTTTCATTCTAACTAATCTATCTTTCTTTCTAACTAATCTATCTATCTTTCTTTCTAACTAATCTATCTTTCTTTCTTTCTTTCTTGCTAATCTTTTTTCTTTCTTTCTTTCTTACTAATCTATCTTTCTTTCTTTCTTACTAATCTTTTTCTTTCTTTCTTTCTTACTAATCTATCTTTCTTTCTTTCTTACTAATCTATCTTTCTTTCATTCTTACTAATCTTTTTTTCTTTCTTTCTTTCTTACTAATCTATCTTTCTTTCTTTCTTACTAATCTATCTTTCTTTCATTCTTACTAATCTTTTTTTCTTTCTTTCTGTCTTACTAATCTATCTTTCTTTCTTTCTTACTAATCTTTTTTTCTATCTTTCTTTCTTACTAATCTATCTTTCTTTCTTACTAATCTTTTTTTCTTTCTTTCTTTCTAACTAATCTATCTTTCTTTCTTTCTTACTAATCTTGTTTTCTTTCTTTCTTTCTTACTAATCTTTTTTTCTTTCTTTCTTACTAATCTTTTTTCTTTCTTTCTTTCTAACTAATCTATCTTTCTTTCTTACTAATCTATCTTTCTTTCTTTCTTACTAATCTTTTTTTTCTTTCTTTCTAACTAATCTATCTTTCTTTCTTTCTTGCTAATCTTTTTTTCTTTCTTTCTTTCTTACTAATCTATCTTTCTTTCTTTCTAATCTTTTTTCTTTCTTTCTTACTAATCTATCTTTCTTTCTTACTAATCTTTTTTTCTTTCTTTCTTACTAATCTTTTTTCTTTCTTTCTAACTAATCTATCTTTCTTTCTTACTAATCTTTTTTTCTTTCTTTCTTTCTTTCTTACTAATCTTTTTTTCTTTCTTTCTTTCTTTCTAACTAATCTTTTTTTTCTTTCTTTCTAACTAATCTATCTTTCTTTCTTTCTTTCTTGCTAATCTTTTTTCTTTCTTTCTTTCTTACTAATCTATCCTTCTTTCTTTCTTACTAATCTTTTTTTCTTTCTTTCTTACTAATCTATCTTTCTTTCTTTCTTACTAATCTTTTTTTCTTTCTTTCTTACTAATCTTTTTTCTTTCTTTCTAACTAATCTATCTTTCTTTCTTACTAATCTTTTTTTCTTTCTTTCTTTCTTTCTTACTAATCTTTTTTTTCTTTCTTTCTAACTAATCTATCTTTCTTTCTTTCTTTCTTGCTAATCTTTTTTCTTTCTTTCTTACTAATCTTTTTTCTTTCTTTCTTTTTAACTAATCTATCTTTCTTTCTTACTAATCTTTTTTTCTTTCTTTCTTTCTTACTAATCTTTTTTTTCTTTCTTTCTAACTAATCTATCTTTCTTTCTTTCTTGCTAATCTTTTTTTCTTTCTTTCTTTCTTACTAATCTATCTTTCTTTCTTACTAATCTTTTTTTCTTTCTTTCTTACTAATCTTTTTTTCTTTCTTTCTTTCTTTCTTACTAATCTTTTTTTTCTTTCTTTCTAACTAATCTATCTTTCTTTCTTTCTTTCTTGCTAATCTTTTTTTCTTTCTTTCTTTCTAACTAATCTATCTTTCTTTCTTTCTTACTAATCTTTTTTTCTTTCTTTCTTACTAATCTTTTTTCTTTCTTTCTAACTAATCTATCTTTCTTTCTTACTAATCTTTTTTTCTTTCTTTCTTTCTTACTAATCTTTTTTTTCTTTCTTTCTAACTAATCTATCTTTCTTTCTTACTAATCTTTTTTTCTTTCTTTCTTTCTTTCTTACTAATCTTTTTTTTCTTTCTTTCTAACTAATCTATCTTTCTTTCTTTCTTTCTTGCTAATCTTTTTTTCTTTCTTTCTTTCTTACTAATCTATCTTTCTTTCTTTCTTACTAATCTTTTTTTCTTTCTTTCTTACTAATCTTTTTTCTTTCTTTCTTTCTAACTAATCTATCTTTCTTTCTTACTAATCTTTCTTTCTTTCTTACTAATCTTTTTTCTTTCTTTCTAACTAATCTATCTTTCTTTCTTTCTTACTAATCTTTTTCTTTCTTTCTTTCTTACTAATCTATCTTTCTTTCTTACTAATCTATCTTTCTTTCTTTCTAACTAATCTATCTTTCTTTCTTTCTTACTAATCTATCTTTCTTTCTTACTAATCTTTTTTCTCTCTGTCTAACTAATCTATCTATCTTTCTTACTAATCAATCTTTCTCTTACTAATCTATCTTTTTTTCTTTCTTACTAATCTATCTTTCTTTCCTTCTTTCTTTCTAACTAATCTATCTTTCTTTCTTACTAATCTTTTTTTATTTTTTTATTTCTAACTAATCTATCTTTCTTTCTCTTTCTTACTAATCTATCTTTCTTTCTTTCTTACAATTTTTTTCTTTCTTTCTTTCTTACTAATCTATCTTTCTTTCTTTCTTACTAATCTATCTTTCTTTCTTTCTAACTAATCTATCTTTCTTTCTTACTAATCTTTTTTTATTTTTTTATTTCTAACTAATCTATCTTTCTTTCTTTCTTTCTTTCTAACTAATCTATCTTTCTTTCTTTCTTACTAATCTTTTTTTTATCTTTCTTTCTAACTAATCTATCTTTCTTTCTTTCTTACTGAACTATAAACTAATTAAACTTTAAACTAATTTAAACTTTAAACTTCTTCAAACTTATTGGTCCAAACTTTCACAAGCCAACTTAAAGTTTGTCTCGACGAACTTTTTCTAGTTATTATTATTATTCTTCTGACTCTAAAATTTAAACTCTAACTCGTCCTAGAGCTTTAACTCTACAAACTCCAAACTCGGGTCAGACCTTCAAACTGTTCTGACTTAGTGTGCTATATCTTTTCAGACTGATTTGACTTTCAGATTTCTTAAAAATTAATATTAAAAATCATAAAAATCCCATTGACTTTCATTGTAACAGTTCAAAATGAGCCAAGACTACGGTGGCCCAGTAGTCTACACCAAATAAACTCAAATCTAAATTCCCTAAAGCCTTGGACTCAATTAAACTCCCATTCTATATGTACTTATGAACTCTATCTATCTATCTATCTATCTATCTATCTATCTATCTATCTATCTATCTATCTATCTATCTATCTATCTATCTCTTTCTAACTTATCTATCTATCTATCTATCTATCTATCTATCTATCTATCTATCTATCTATCTGATCTTTCTTCCTTTCTAACTAATCTATCTTTCTTCCTTTCTAACTAATCTATCTTTCTTTCTTTCTAACTAATCTCTTTATTTCTAAACTAATCTATCTTTCTTTCTTTCTAACTAATCTTTCTTTCTAACTAATATTTCCTTCTAACTAATCTATCTTTCTTTCTTTCTAACTAATCTATCTATGTTTCTTTCTAACTAATCTATCTATCTTTCTTTCTAACTAATCTATCTATCTTTCTTTCTAACTAATCTCTTTCTTTCTAACTAATCTCTTTCTTTCTTTCTAACTAATCTCTTTCTTTCTAACTAATCTATCTTTTTTTCTTTCTAACTAATCTATCTTTCTTTCTTTCTAACTAATCTATCTTTCTTTCTTTCTAACTAATCTATCTTTCTTTCTTTCTAACTAATCTATCTTTCTTTCTAACTAATCTATCTTTCTTTCTTATCTATCTATCTATCTATCTATCTATCTATCTATCTATCTATCTATCTATCTATCTATCTTTCTTTCTTTCTAACTAATCTATCTATATATCTTTATTTCTAACTAATCTATCTTTCTTTCTTATCTATCTATCTATCTATCTATCTATCTATCTATCTATCTATCTATCTATCTATCTATCTATCTATCTATCTTTCTTTCTTTCTTTCTAACTAATCTATCTTTCTTTATTTCTTTCAAACTAATCTATCTTTCTTTCTTTCTAACTAATCTATCTTTCTTTCTTTCTAACTAATATTTCCTTCTAACTAATCTATCTTTCTTTCTTTCTAACTAATCTATCTATGTTTCTTTCTAACTAATCTCTTTCTTTCTAACTAATCTATCTATCTTTCTTTCTAACTAATCTATCTTTCTTTATTTCTTTCAAACTAATCTATCTTTTTTCTTTCTAACTAATCTATCTTTCTTTCTTTCTAACTAATCTATCTTTCTTTCTTTCTAACTAATCTATCTATCTTTCTTTCTAACTAATCTATCTTTCTTTCTTTCTAACTAATCTATCTTTCTTACTAACTAATCTATCTTTCTTTCTAACCAATCTTTCTTTCTTTCTTTCTTTTTTCATTCTTTCTAACTAATCTATCTTTCTTTCTTTCTAACTAATCTATCTTTCTTTCTAACTAATCTATCTATCTTTCTTTCTAACTAATCTCTTTCTTTCTTTCTAACTAATCTATCTTTCTTTCTAACTAATCTATCTTTCTTTCTAACTAATCTATCTATCTTTCTTTCTAACTAATCTATCTTTCTTTCTTTCTAACTAATCTATCTATCTATCTTTCTAACTAATCTATCTTTCTTTCTAACTAATCTATCTTTCTTTCTTTCTAACTAACTAATCTTTCTTTCTTTCTAACTAATCTATCTTTCTTTCTTTCTTTCTAACTAATCTATGTTTCTTTCTTTCTTTCTAACTAATCTATGTTTCTTTCTTTCTAACTAATCTATCTTTCTTTCTATCTTTCTAACTAATCTATCTTTCTTTCTAACCAATCTTTCTTTCTTTCTTTCTTACTTTCTTTCTTTCTAACTAATCTATCTTTTTTCTTTCTAACTAATCTATCTATCTTTCTTTCTAACTAATCTTTCTTTCTTTCTAACCAATCTATCTTTCTTTCTTTCTAACTAATCTTTCTTTCTTTCTTTCTTTCTTTCTAACTTATCTATCTATCTTTCTAACTAATCTTTCTTTCTTTCTAACTAATCTTTCTTTCTTTCTAACTAATCTATCTTACTTTCTAACTAATTTATCTTTCTTTCTTTCTAACTAATCTATCTTTCTTTCTTTCTTTCTTGCTAATCTTTTTTTCTTTCTTTCTTTCTTACTAATCTATCTTTCTTTCTTTCTTACTAATCTTTTTTTCTTTCTTTCTTACTAATCTTTTTTCTTTCTTTCTTTCTAACTAATCTATCTTTCTTTCTTACTAATCTTTCTTTCTTTCTTACTAATCTTTTTTCTTTCTTTCTAACTAATCTATCTTTCTTTCTTTCTTACTAATCTTTTTCTTTCTTTCTTTCTTACTAATCTATCTTTCTTTCTTACTAATCTATCTTTCTTTCTTTCTAACTAATCTATCTTTCTTTCTTTCTTACTAATCTATCTTTCTTTCTTACTAATCTTTTTTCTCTCTGTCTAACTAATCTATCTATCTTTCTTACTAATCAATCTTTCTCTTACTAATCTATCTTTTTTTCTTTCTTACTAATCTATCTTTCTTTCCTTCTTTCTTTCTAACTAATCTATCTTTCTTTCTTACTAATCTTTTTTTATTTTTTTATTTCTAACTAATCTATCTTTCTTTCTCTTTCTTACTAATCTATCTTTCTTTCTTTCTTACAATTTTTTTCTTTCTTTCTTTCTTACTAATCTATCTTTCTTTCTTTCTTACTAATCTATCTTTCTTTCTTTCTAACTAATCTATCTTTCTTTCTTACTAATCTTTTTTTATTTTTTTATTTCTAACTAATCTATCTTTCTTTCTTTCTTTCTTTCTAACTAATCTATCTTTCTTTCTTTCTTACTAATCTTTTTTTTATCTTTCTTTCTAACTAATCTATCTTTCTTTCTTTCTTACTGAACTATAAACTAATTAAACTTTAAACTAATTTAAACTTTAAACTTCTTCAAACTTATTGGTCCAAACTTTCACAAGCCAACTTAAAGTTTGTCTCGACGAACTTTTTCTAGTTATTATTATTATTCTTCTGACTCTAAAATTTAAACTCTAACTCGTCCTAGAGCTTTAACTCTACAAACTCCAAACTCGGGTCAGACCTTCAAACTGTTCTGACTTAGTGTGCTATATCTTTTCAGACTGATTTGACTTTCAGATTTCTTAAAAATTAATATTAAAAATCATAAAAATCCCATTGACTTTCATTGTAACAGTTCAAAATGAGCCAAGACTACGGTGGCCCAGTAGTCTACACCAAATAAACTCAAATCTAAATTCCCTAAAGCCTTGGACTCAATTAAACTCCCATTCTATATGTACTTATGAACTCTATCTATCTATCTATCTATCTATCTATCTATCTATCTATCTATCTATCTATCTATCTATCTATCTATCTATCTCTTTCTAACTTATCTATCTATCTATCTATCTATCTATCTATCTATCTATCTATCTATCTATCTGATCTTTCTTCCTTTCTAACTAATCTATCTTTCTTCCTTTCTAACTAATCTATCTTTCTTTCTTTCTAACTAATCTCTTTATTTCTAAACTAATCTATCTTTCTTTCTTTCTAACTAATCTTTCTTTCTAACTAATATTTCCTTCTAACTAATCTATCTTTCTTTCTTTCTAACTAATCTATCTATGTTTCTTTCTAACTAATCTATCTATCTTTCTTTCTAACTAATCTATCTATCTTTCTTTCTAACTAATCTCTTTCTTTCTAACTAATCTCTTTCTTTCTTTCTAACTAATCTCTTTCTTTCTAACTAATCTATCTTTTTTTCTTTCTAACTAATCTATCTTTCTTTCTTTCTAACTAATCTATCTTTCTTTCTTTCTAACTAATCTATCTTTCTTTCTTTCTAACTAATCTATCTTTCTTTCTAACTAATCTATCTTTCTTTCTTATCTATCTATCTATCTATCTATCTATCTATCTATCTATCTATCTATCTATCTATCTATCTTTCTTTCTTTCTAACTAATCTATCTATATATCTTTATTTCTAACTAATCTATCTTTCTTTCTTATCTATCTATCTATCTATCTATCTATCTATCTATCTATCTATCTATCTATCTATCTATCTATCTATCTTTCTTTCTTTCTTTCTAACTAATCTATCTTTCTTTATTTCTTTCAAACTAATCTATCTTTCTTTCTTTCTAACTAATCTATCTTTCTTTCTTTCTAACTAATATTTCCTTCTAACTAATCTATCTTTCTTTCTTTCTAACTAATCTATCTATGTTTCTTTCTAACTAATCTCTTTCTTTCTAACTAATCTATCTATCTTTCTTTCTAACTAATCTATCTTTCTTTATTTCTTTCAAACTAATCTATCTTTTTTCTTTCTAACTAATCTATCTTTCTTTCTTTCTAACTAATCTATCTTTCTTTCTTTCTAACTAATCTATCTATCTTTCTTTCTAACTAATCTATCTTTCTTTCTTTCTAACTAATCTATCTTTCTTACTAACTAATCTATCTTTCTTTCTAACCAATCTTTCTTTCTTTCTTTCTTTTTTCATTCTTTCTAACTAATCTATCTTTCTTTCTTTCTAACTAATCTATCTTTCTTTCTAACTAATCTATCTATCTTTCTTTCTAACTAATCTCTTTCTTTCTTTCTAACTAATCTATCTTTCTTTCTAACTAATCTATCTTTCTTTCTAACTAATCTATCTATCTTTCTTTCTAACTAATCTATCTTTCTTTCTTTCTAACTAATCTATCTATCTATCTTTCTAACTAATCTATCTTTCTTTCTAACTAATCTATCTTTCTTTCTTTCTAACTAACTAATCTTTCTTTCTTTCTAACTAATCTATCTTTCTTTCTTTCTTTCTAACTAATCTATGTTTCTTTCTTTCTTTCTAACTAATCTATGTTTCTTTCTTTCTAACTAATCTATCTTTCTTTCTATCTTTCTAACTAATCTATCTTTCTTTCTAACCAATCTTTCTTTCTTTCTTTCTTACTTTCTTTCTTTCTAACTAATCTATCTTTTTTCTTTCTAACTAATCTATCTATCTTTCTTTCTAACTAATCTTTCTTTCTTTCTAACCAATCTATCTTTCTTTCTTTCTAACTAATCTTTCTTTCTTTCTTTCTTTCTTTCTAACTTATCTATCTATCTTTCTAACTAATCTTTCTTTCTTTCTAACTAATCTTTCTTTCTTTCTAACTAATCTATCTTACTTTCTAACTAATTTATCTTTCTTTCTTTCTAACTAATCTATCTTTCTTTTTTTCTAACTAATCTATCTTTCTAGCTAATCTATCTTTCTTTCTATCAAATCCATCTTTCTTTGTTTTTTAAATAATCTATCTTTCTTTATTTCTAACTAAGTTATCTTTCTTTCTAACTAATCTATCTTTCTTTCTAACTAATCTATCTTTCTAACTAATCTATCTTTCTAACAAATCTCTTTCTTTGTTTTTTAACTAATCTATCTTTCTTTCTAACTAATTTATCTTTCTTTCTAACTAATCTATCTTTCTTTCTAACTAATCTATCTTTCTTTCTAACTAATCTATCTTTCTTTCTTTCTAATCTATCTTTCTTTCTAACTAATCTATCTTACTTTCTTTCTTTCTTTTTAATTAACTTTCTTTCTTTCTTTCTTTCTAACTAATCTATCTTTCTTTCTTTCTAACTGATCTATCTTTCTTTTTCTTTCTAACTAATCTATCTTTTTCTTTCTAACTAATCTTTCTTTCTTTCTTACTAATCTATCTTTCTTTCTTTCTTTCTAACTAATCTATCTTTCTTTCTTACTAATATTTTTTTCTTTCTTTCTTTCTAACTAATCTATCTTTCTAACTAATCTTTCTTTCTTTCTTTCTTTTTAATTAACTTTCTTTCTTTCTTTCTTTCTAACCAATCTATCTTTCTTTCTTTCTAACTAATCTATCTTTCTTTTTCTTTGTAACTAATCTATCTTTCTTTCTTTCTTACTAATCTTTTTTTCTTTCTTTCTTTCTAACTAATCTATCTATCTTTCTTTCTTTCTTTCTTTTTAATTAACTTTATTTATTTCTTTCTTTCTAACTAATCTATCTTTCTTTCTAACTAATCTATCTTTCTTTTTCTTTCTAACTAATCTATCTTTCTTTCTTACTAATATTTTTTTCTTTCTTTCTTTCTAACTAATCTATCTTTCTAACTAATCTTTCTTTCTTTCTTTCTTTTTAATTAACTTTCTTTCTTTCTTTCTTTCTAACCAATCTATCTTTCTTTCTTTCTAACTAATCTATCTTTCTTTTTCTTTGTAACTAATCTATCTTTCTTTCTTTCTTACTAATCTTTTTTTCTTTCTTTCTTTCTAACTAATCTATCTATCTTTCTTTCTTTTTAATTAACTTTATTTATTTCTTTCTTTCTAACTAATCTATCTTTCTTTCTAACTAATCTATCTTTCTTTTTCTTTCTAACTAATCTATCTTTCTTTCTTTCTTTCTAACTAATCTATCTTTCTCACTAATCTATCTTTCTTTCTTTCTTTCTTACTAATATATCTTTCTTTCCTTTTTTCTTTCTAACTAATCTATCTTTCTTTCTTTCTTACTAATCTTTTTTTCTTTCTTTTTTTCTAACTAATCTATCTATCTTTCATTCTTTCTTTCTAACTAATCTTTTTTTTCTTTCTTTCTAACTAATCTATCTTTCTTTCTAACTTATCTATATTTCTTTCTTTCTTTCTTTCTTTCTAACTAACTAATCTATCTTTCTTTCTTACTAATCTTTTTTTCTTTCTTTCTTTCTTTCTAACTAATCTATCCTTCTAACTAATCTTTCTTTCTTTCTTTTTAATTAACTTTCTTTCTTTCTTTCTTTCTTTCTAACTAATCTATCTATCTTTCTTTCTACCTAATCTATATTTCTTTTTTTCTTTTTAATTAACTTTCTTTCTTTCTTTCTTTCTTTCTAACTAATCTATCTTTCTTTCTTTCTAACTAATCTATCTTTCTTTTTCTTTCTAACTAATCTCTTTCTTTCTAACTAATCTATCTTTCTTTCTCACTAATCTTTTTTCTTTCTTTCTTTCTAACTAATCTATCTATCTCACTAATCTATCTTTCTTCCTTTCTTTCTTACTAATCTATCTTTCTTTCCTTTTTTCTTTC
>JAULUF010000078.1:3297500-3312500 GCA_031834385.1 Semotilus atromaculatus | reverse complement strand
CTTTCTTTCTTTCTTACTAATCTTTTTTTCTTTCTTTCTTTCTAACTAATCTATCTTTCTTTCTTTCTTACAACCAACCAAAATAACTTAGAACACCCTAGCAACCACCCAAAATACCTTAGAACACCCTAGCAACCACCCAGAACACCCTAGCAACCAAACAAAATACCTTAGAACACCCTAGCTGCCAACCAAAATACCTTAGAACACCCTCGCAACACCCTAGCAACCACCCAGAATACCCTAGAAAAACATTGCAACCACCTAGATACCACCAAGTACACCTTACCAACCCACTAGAAACACCTTATTACCTTTAAATTACTTTAAACTACTTTAAACTTTAAACTAAGTTAAACTTTAAACTACTTTAAACTATATACTACTTTAAACTACAAACTTTAAACTAAGTTAAACTTTAAACTACTTTAAACTATATACTACTTTAAACTACTTCAAACTTTAAACTAAGTTAAACTTTAAACTACTTTAAACTATATACTACTTTAAACTTTAAACTAATTTAAACTTTTAACTACTTTAAACTACTTTAAACTACTTTAAACTATAAACTACTTTAAACTTCAAACTAATTTAAACTATAAACTACTTTAAACTTCTTTAAACTTTCTGGTCCAAACTTTCACAAGCCAACTTAAAGTTTGTCTCGACGAACTTTTTCTAGTT
Organism: Semotilus atromaculatus; assembly: GCA_031834385.1. NCBI lineage: Eukaryota > Metazoa > Chordata > Actinopteri > Cypriniformes > Leuciscidae > Semotilus > Semotilus atromaculatus. The sequence goes on along the minus strand of JAULUF010000078.1, from coordinate 3,311,813 downwards.
ATTATTATTCTTCTTACTCAAAATTTACAATTTAAACTCCTCCTAGAGCTTTAACTCCACATACTCCAAACTCGGCTCAGACACTCAAACTGTTCTGACTCGGTATGCTATATCTTTTCAGACTGATTTGACTTTCAGATTTCTTAAAAATTAATATTAAAAATCATAAAAATCCCATTGACTTTCATTGCAAAAGTTCAAATTGAGCCAAGACTACGGTGGCCCAGTAGTGTACAACACAAAAACTCAAATCTAAACTCCCTGAAGCCCTAGACTCAATTAAACTCCCATTCTATTTGTACTAATGAACTTATCTATCTATCTATCTATCTATCTATCTATCTATCTATCTATCTTTCTAACTAATCTATCTTTCTTTCTTTCTATCTAATCTATCTTTATTTCTAACTGATCTATCTATCTTTCTTTCTAACTAATCTATCTAACTAATCTATCTATCTATATCTAACTTATCTTTCTTTCTAATTTATCTATCTATCTATCTATCTATCCATCTTTCTAACTAATCTATCTATCTATCTATCCATCTTTTTAACTAATCTATCTATCTATCTATCTATCTATCTATCTCTAACTTATCTTTCTTTCTAACTAATCTATCTTACTTTCTAACTAATTTATCTTTCTTTCTTTCTAACTAATCTATCTTTCTAGCTAATCTATCTTTCTTTCTATCAAATCCATCTTTCTTTCTTTCTAACTAAGTTATCTTTCTTTCTAACTAATCTATCTTTCTTTCTTTCTAACTAATCTATCTTTCTAACTAATCTATCTTTCTTTCTAACAAATCTCTTTCTTTGTTTTTTAACTAATCTATCTTTCTTTCTAACTAATTTATCTTTCTTTCTAACTAATCTATCTTTCTTTTTTCTAACTAATCTATCATTCTAACTAATCTATCTTTAATTCTAACTAATCTATCATTCTAACTAATCAATCTTTCTTTCTTTCTAACTAATCTATCTTTCTTTCTTTCTAACTAATCTATCTTTCTTTTTTCTAACTAATCTATCATTCTAACTAATCTATCTTTCTTTCTAACTAATCTATCATTCTAACTAATCTATCTTTCTTTCTAACTAATCTATCATTCTAACTAATCAATCTTTCTTTCTAACTAATCTATCTTTCTTTATTTCTTACTAATCTATCTTTCTTTCTAACTAATCTATCTTTCTTTCTTACTAATCTATCTTTCAGTCTTTCTTTCTAACTAATCTATTTTTCTTTCTAACTAATCTCTTTCTTTCTTTCTAACTAATCTTTCTTTCTTTCTTACTAATCTTTTTTTCTTTCTTTCTTTCTAACTAATCTATCTTTCTTTCTTTCTTTCTAACTAATCTATCTTTCTCACTAATCTATCTTTCTTTCTTTCTTTCTTACTAATCTATCTTTCTTTCCTTTTTTCTTTATAACTAATCTCTTTCTTTCTTTCTTACAAATCTTTTTTTCTTTCTTTTTTTCTTTCTAACTAATCTTTTTTCTTTCTTTCTAACTAATCTATCTTTCTTTCTTTCTCACTTATCTATATTTCTTTCTTTCTTTCTTTCTTTCTTTCTTTCTTTCTTTCTTTCTAACTAATCTATCTTTCTTTCTTACTAATCTTTTTTTCTTTCTTTCTTTCTAACTAATCTATCTTTCTAACTAATCTTTCTTTCTTTCTTTTTAATTAACTTTCTTTCTTTCTAACTAATCTATCTTTCTATCTTTCTTTCTACCTAATCTATCTTTCTTTTTAATTAACTTTCTTTCTTTCTTTCTTTCTTTCTTTCTTTCTTTCAACTAATCTATCTTTCTTTCTAACTAATCTATCTTTCTTTTTCTTTCTAACTAATCTCTTTCTTTCTTTCTTTCTAACTAATCTATCTTTCTTTCTCACTAATCTTTTTTTCGTTTCTTTCTTTCGAACTAATCTATCTATCTCACTAATCTATCTTTCTTTCTTTCTTTCTTACTAATCTATCTTTCTTTCCTTTTTTCTTTCTAACTAATCTATCTTTCTTTCTTTCTTTCTAACTAATCTTTTTTTCTTTCTTTCTAACTAATCTATCTTTCTTTCTTTCTAACTTATCTATATTTCTTTCTTTCTTTCTTTCTTTCTTTCTAACTAATCTATCTTTCTAACTAATCTTTCTTTCTTTCTTTTTAATTAACTTTCTTTCTTTCTTTCTTTCTAACTAATCTATCTATCTTTCTATCTTTCTTTCTACCTAATCTATCTTTCTTTCTTTCTTTTTAATTAACTTTCTTTCTTTCTAACTAATCTATCTTTCTTTCTTTCTAACTAATCTATCTTTCTTTTTCTTTCTAACTAATCTCTTTCTTTCTTTCTTTCTTTCTAACTAATCTATCTTTCTTTCTCACTAATCTTTTTTTCTTTCTTTCTTTCTAACTAATCTATCTTTCTCACTAATCTATCTTTCTTTCTTTCTTACTAATCTATCTTTCTTTCCTTTTTTCTTTCTAACTAATCTATCTTTCTTTCTTTCTTACTAATCTTTTTTTCTTTCTTTTTTCTAACTAATCTATCTTTCTTTCTTTCTTTCTAACTAATCTTTTTTTCTTTCTTTCTAACTAATCTATCTTTCTTTCTTTCTAACTAATCTATCTTTCTTTCTTTTTAATTAACTTTCTTTCTTTCTTTCTTTCTAACTAATCTATCTTTCTTTCTTTCTAACTAATCTCTTTCTTTCTTTCTTTCTTTCTAACTAATCTATCTTTCTTTCTCACTAATCTTTTTTCTTTCTTTCTTTCTAACTAATCTATCTATCTTTCTATCTTTCTTACTAATCAATCTTTCTTTCTTTCTTACTGATTTATCTTTCTTTCTTTCTTTCTTACTAATCTGTCTTTCTTTCTTACTAAACTATAAACTAATTAAACTGTAAACTTCTTTAAACTTCTTCAAACTTATTGGTCCAAACTTTCACAAGCCAACTTAAAGTTTGTCTCGACGAACTTTTTCTAGTTATTCTTCTTCTTCTTATTTTTCTTACCCAAAAAATTCTGACTCTAACTCGTCCTAGAGCTTTAACTCTACAAACTCCAAACTCGGGTCAGACCTTCAGACTGTTCTGACTCGGTGTGCTATATCTTTTCAAACTGATTTGACTTTCAGATTTCTTAAAAATTAATATTAAAAATCATAAAAATCCCATTGACTTTCATTGCAACAGTTCAAATTGAGCCAAGACTACGGTGGCCCAGTAGTGAACAACACAAAAACTCAAATCTAAACTCCCTGAAGCCCTAGATTCAATTAAACTACCATTCTATATGTACTAATGAACTTTATCTATCTATCTATCTATCTATCTATCTATCTATCTATCTATCTATCTATCTATCTATATATCTATCTTTCTAACTTATCTTTCTTTCTTTCTAACTAATCTTTCTTTCTTTCTACCTAATCTTTCTTTATTTCTTTCTTTCTTACTAATCTATCTTTCTTTCAAACTAATCTTTCTTTCTTTCAAACTAATCTTTCTTTCTTTCTAACTAATATTTCTTTCTTGCTAACTGATCTATCTTTCTTTCTTTCTAACTAATCTTTCTTTCTTTCTAACTAATCTATCTTTCTTCTTTCTAACTAATCTATCTTTCTTTCTAACTAATCTACCTTACTTTCTTTCTAACTAATCTATCTTTCTTTCTAACTAATCTATCTATCTTTCTTTCTTTCTAACTACTCTATCTTTCTTTCATTCTAACTTTTCTTTCTTTCTAACTAATCTATCTATCTTTCTAACTAATCTCTTTCTTTCTAACCAATCTTTCATTCTTTCTTTCTTACTTTCTTTTATTCTTTCTTTCTAACTAATCTATCTTTTTTCTTTCTAACTAATCTTTCTTTCTTTCTAACTAATCTATCTTTCTTTCTACCTAATCTTTCTTTATTTCTTTCTTTCTTACTAATCTATCTTTCTTTCAAACTAATCTTTCTTTCTTTCAAACTAATCTTTCTTTCTTTCTAACTAATATTTCTTTCTTGCTAACTGATCTATCTTTCTTTCTTTCTAACTAATCTTTCTTTCTTTCTAACTAATCTATCTTTCTTCTTTCTAACTAATCTATCTTTCTTTCTAACTAATCTACCTTACTTTCTTTCTAACTAATCTATCTTTCTTTCTAACTAATCTATCTATCTTTCTTTCTTTCTAACTACTCTATCTTTCTTTCATTCTAACTTTTCTTTCTTTCTAACTAATCTATCTATCTTTCTAACTAATCTCTTTCTTTCTAACCAATCTTTCATTCTTTCTTTCTTACTTTCTTTTATTCTTTCTTTCTAACTAATCTATCTTTTTTCTTTCTAACTAATCTTTCTTTCTTTCTAACTAATCTATCTATCTTTCTTTCTTTCTAACTAATCTATCTATCTTTCTTTCATTCTAACTAATCTTTTCTTTCTTTCTAACTAATCTCTATCTTTCAAACTAATCTATCATTCTTTCTAACCAATTTTTCTTTCTTTCTTTCTTTCTTTCTTTCTTTTTTTCTTTCTAACTAATCTATCTATCTTTCTTTCTAACTAATCTTTCTTTCTTTCTAACTAATCTTTCTTTCTTTCTAACTAATCTATCTTTCTTTCTTTCTAAATAATCTATCTTTCTTTCTAACTAATCTATCTATCTATCTTTCTTTCTAACTAATCTATCTATCTTTCTTTCTAACTATTTTATCTTTATTTCTAACTAATCTATCGTTCTTTATTCCTTTCTTTCTTTCTTACTAATCTATCTTTCTTTCTTTCTAACCAATCTATCATTCTTTCTTTCTTTCTAACTAATCTTTCTTTCTTTCTAACTAATCTATCTATCTTTCTTTCTAACTAATCTATCTTTCTTTCTTTCTAACTAATCTATCTTTTTTTCTAACTAATCTATCTATCTTTCTTTCTAACTAATATATCTTTCTTTCTTTCTAACTAATCTATCTTTCTTTCTAACTAATCTTTCTTTCTTTCTAACTACTCTATCTTTCTTTCATTCTAACTAATCTATCTTTCTTTCTAACTAATCTATCTTTCTTTCTAACTAATCTTTCTTTCTTTCTAACTACTCTATCTTTCTTTCATTCTAACTAATCTATCTTTCTTTCTAACTAATCTATCTTTCTTTCTAACTAATCTATATATCTTTCTTTCTAACTTATCTATCTTTCTTTCTAACTAATCTATCTTTCTTTCTTTCTAACTACTCTATCTTTCTTTCATTCTAACTACTCTATCTTTCTTTCATTCTAACTAATCTATCTTTCTTTCTAACTAATCTAACTTTCTTTCTAACTAACTAATCTATCTTTCTTTCTTTCTTTCTAACAAATCTATTTATCTTTCTTTCTAACTAATCTATCTATCTATCTATCTTTCTTTCTAATCTATCTTTCTTTCTTTCTAACTAATCGAACTTTCTTTCTAACTAATCTATCTTTCTTTCTTTCTAACTACTCTATCTTTCTTTCATTCTAACTAATCTATCTTTCTTTCTAACTAATCTATCTATCTTTCTTTCTAACTAATCTATCTTTCTTTCTTTCTTTCTTGCTAATCTTTTTTCTTTCTTTCTTTCTTACTAATCTATCTTTCTTTCTTTCTTACTAATCTTTTTCTTTCTTTCTTTCTTACTAATCTATCTTTCTTTCTTTCTTACTAATCTATCTTTCTTTCATTCTTACTAATCTTTTTTTCTTTCTTTCTTTCTTACTAATCTATCTTTCTTTCTTTCTTACTAATCTATCTTTCTTTCATTCTTACTAATCTTTTTTTCTTTCTTTCTGTCTTACTAATCTATCTTTCTTTCTTTCTTACTAATCTTTTTTTCTATCTTTCTTTCTTACTAATCTATCTTTCTTTCTTACTAATCTTTTTTTCTTTCTTTCTTTCTAACTAATCTATCTTTCTTTCTTTCTTACTAATCTTGTTTTCTTTCTTTCTTTCTTACTAATCTTTTTTTCTTTCTTTCTTACTAATCTTTTTTCTTTCTTTCTTTCTAACTAATCTATCTTTCTTTCTTACTAATCTATCTTTCTTTCTTTCTTACTAATCTTTTTTTTCTTTCTTTCTAACTAATCTATCTTTCTTTCTTTCTTGCTAATCTTTTTTTCTTTCTTTCTTTCTTACTAATCTATCTTTCTTTCTTTCTAATCTTTTTTTCTTTCTTTCTTACTAATCTATCTTTCTTTCTTACTAATCTTTTTTTCTTTCTTTCTTACTAATCTTTTTTCTTTCTTTCTAACTAATCTATCTTTCTTTCTTACTAATCTTTTTTTCTTTCTTTCTTTCTTTCTTACTAATCTTTTTTTCTTTCTTTCTTTCTTTCTAACTAATCTTTTTTTTCTTTCTTTCTAACTAATCTATCTTTCTTTCTTTCTTTCTTGCTAATCTTTTTTCTTTCTTTCTTTCTTACTAATCTATCCTTCTTTCTTTCTTACTAATCTTTTTTTCTTTCTTTCTTACTAATCTATCTTTCTTTCTTTCTTACTAATCTATCTTTCTTTCTTACTAATCTTTTTTTCTTTCTTTCTTACTAATCTTTTTTCTTTCTTTCTAACTAATCTATCTTTCTTTCTTACTAATCTTTTTTTCTTTCTTTCTTTCTTTCTTACTAATCTTTTTTTTCTTTCTTTCTAACTAATCTATCTTTCTTTCTTTCTTTCTTGCTAATCTTTTTTCTTTCTTTCTTACTAATCTTTTTTCTTTCTTTCTTTTTAACTAATCTATCTTTCTTTCTTACTAATCTTTTTTTCTTTCTTTCTTTCTTACTAATCTTTTTTTTCTTTCTTTCTAACTAATCTATCTTTCTTTCTTTCTTGCTAATCTTTTTTTCTTTCTTTCTTTCTTACTAATCTATCTTTCTTTCTTACTAATCTTTTTTTCTTTCTTTCTTACTAATCTTTTTTTCTTTCTTTCTTTCTTTCTTACTAATCTTTTTTTTCTTTCTTTCTAACTAATCTATCTTTCTTTCTTTCTTTCTTGCTAATCTTTTTTTCTTTCTTTCTTTCTAACTAATCTATCTTTCTTTCTTTCTTACTAATCTTTTTTTCTTTCTTTCTTACTAATCTTTTTTCTTTCTTTCTAACTAATCTATCTTTCTTTCTTACTAATCTTTTTTTCTTTCTTTCTTTCTTACTAATCTTTTTTTTCTTTCTTTCTAACTAATCTATCTTTCTTTCTTACTAATCTTTTTTTCTTTCTTTCTTTCTTTCTTACTAATCTTTTTTTTCTTTCTTTCTAACTAATCTATCTTTCTTTCTTTCTTTCTTGCTAATCTTTTTTTCTTTCTTTCTTTCTTACTAATCTATCTTTCTTTCTTTCTTACTAATCTTTTTTTCTTTCTTTCTTACTAATCTTTTTTCTTTCTTTCTTTCTAACTAATCTATCTTTCTTTCTTACTAATCTTTCTTTCTTTCTTACTAATCTTTTTTCTTTCTTTCTAACTAATCTATCTTTCTTTCTTTCTTACTAATCTTTTTCTTTCTTTCTTTCTTACTAATCTATCTTTCTTTCTTACTAATCTATCTTTCTTTCTTTCTAACTAATCTATCTTTCTTTCTTTCTTACTAATCTATCTTTCTTTCTTACTAATCTTTTTTCTCTCTGTCTAACTAATCTATCTATCTTTCTTACTAATCAATCTTTCTCTTACTAATCTATCTTTTTTTCTTTCTTACTAATCTATCTTTCTTTCCTTCTTTCTTTCTAACTAATCTATCTTTCTTTCTTACTAATCTTTTTTTATTTTTTTATTTCTAACTAATCTATCTTTCTTTCTCTTTCTTACTAATCTATCTTTCTTTCTTTCTTACTATTTTTTTCTTTCTTTCTTTCTTACTAATCTATCTTTCTTTCTTTCTTACTAATCTATCTTTCTTTCTTTCTAACTAATCTATCTTTCTTTCTTACTAATCTTTTTTTATTTTTTTATTTCTAACTAATCTATCTTTCTTTCTTTCTTTCTTTCTAACTAATCTATCTTTCTTTCTTTCTTACTAATCTTTTTTTTATCTTTCTTTCTAACTAATCTATCTTTCTTTCTTTCTTACTGAACTATAAACTAATTAAACTTTAAACTAATTTAAACTTTAAACTTCTTCAAACTTATTGGTCCAAACTTTCACAAGCCAACTTAAAGTTTGTCTCGACGAACTTTTTCTAGTTTATTCCTGTGATCAAAGCTGAATGTTCATCATCATTACTCCAGTCTTCAGTGTCACATGATCCTTCAGAAATCAGGATAATATGATGATCTGATGATCAAGAAACATTTATGATTATTATCAGTGTTGAAAACAGATATAATGTTACAGATACATTTTATTTTTCACGATATGATGAATAGAAAGTTCAAAAGAACAGCATTTATTTAAAATAGAATATTTTTTAACATTATAAATGTCACTTTAATGCATCCTTGCTGATTAAAAGTATTAATTCCTTTAGAAAATTCTTTCTGACCCCAAACAGTATATTTTATTTTAGAGCTGCTTTACAGCAATATTGTATTCTATTCGCATAATTATTACCAGTTTATTACTGTAAAGCAGCTTTTCAGTCCTGTGTATCCACGGTGAGACACTGAACACACACCTGCATCACACACACATTCACATTCACACACATACACACACACACCTGCATCACACACACCTGCATCACACATACATTCACACAGACACACACACACACACACACACACCTGCATCACACACATTCACATTCACACACATTCACACACACACACACACACACACACACACACACCTGCATCACACACACATTCACACACACACACACACACACACACATTCACATTCACACACATACACACACACACTTGCATCACACACACATTCACATTCACACACATTCACACACACACACACACACACACACACCTGCATCACACACACACACCTGCATCACATACACATTCACACACATACACACACACACACACACCTGCATCACACACACATTCACATTCACACACACACACACACACACACACTCACCTGCATCACACACACATTCACACACATACACACATGCACACTCACACAAACACATTCACACACACACACACACACACCTGCATCACACACACATTCACACACACACACACACACACACACACACACACACACACAAAAACACAAACACAGAAGAATTCAGGTCTGAGTCGCATGCGCAGACACACACTGACAGACAGAGAGGAGAAATATTAAAATATTACAAAAATATTAAGGGACAAGATAAACACCTGATTGATTTGAGGAGAAGTGTGAGACAGAATAGAGAGAGAGGAAAGCGAGACGTTCTCCCAGAGCGGCTCAGACAGCCAGACGAAAAAAGAATTTACCCAGCTGGAGGAATTACAGTCACAGCCAAACCACACACACACACACACACACACACTGTGGCACAATACTGAAGCCGGTCCATCTTACCCCAGCACAGCTCCCACCTACGCCGGTCCGTTTGTGTCAACTGCTGTGTGCGACACATTTGTCTACGTCTACACTGTAACTGATGTAGTTTTATATTTGATAGTTTCAAGATTTATACGTCTTTGCTCTCAGTGAAAGTTCTGCAATTCAATTCACATTTATTTGTATGAAATCGCTGTGAAATCGCTGGTGTTTCTGACGTCACAAACGACCTTGTAACCAATCAGATCAACGTGTGATCGTCAACCAGTGGATCTCTGAGTGAGTGGAGGTGGGGCTCATTTGCATATTCATAGAACCGCGAATACTAAATGAGGCAAGGGTGTCGAGTTACATTCAAGATATTTTAAGGCATGAAGAATTTTTTTTCAAGGAAAAACACATCTAAATATGTAATTTTGGTGATCAAAGATGAGTTTTAAGGGATAAAAGGATTGACTACAGCGGGACTTTAAAGACTTTAAAATACTGTTTTATAAGCGTTACTGGAAGAATGTTTTTTTTTTACTTTGTGTGTGTTCCATGTTAGCTGGGAATACATCATCACTTACAAGTGTCTCAACAACAACTGTAGACATGGACAAATGAACAGAACAAGCACTCGACTCTCGGCACAAATGAACCTCATACCCATCAGCCTCAGCTCACAGATCAGCAGGTGATCATCTGACTGATTCCTGTACAGTAAGTGTGTGTGTGTGTGTGTGTCTCCTTGAGGAAGTTTTCAGTGTTTCAGAGTTGATCTTGATCAGTGTGTGTGTTGTGGGATCGTCTGGCTCGCTGGAGCGTGTGTCGATGTGTTCTGACAGTGTGTCCTTGTTTGCATGACTGAGAGCATTCCTGCATTAGAGAACCAAAACCAATTTGACTCAATTAGAGCCGATCCGTGTGTGTGAGTGTGTGTGTGTGTGTGAGAGTGAGTGAGTGAGTGAGTGAGTGTGTGTGTGTGTGTGTGTGTGTGTGATGGGTAGGTTTGGGGGAGTGTGTGCGTGTGTGTGTGTGTGTGTGTGTGATGGGCAGGTTTAGGTGTTGGGTTAGTGTGTGTGTGATGGGTAAGTTTGGGGGAGTGTGTGTGTGTGTGTGTGTGTGTGTGTGTGTGTATGTGTGTGTGTGTGTGTGTATGTATGTGTGTGTGTGTGTGTGTGTGTGTGTGATGGGCAGGTTTAGGGGTCGGGTTAGTGTGTGAGTGTGTGTGTGTGTGTGTGTGTGTGTGTGATGAGCAGGTTTAGGGGTCGGGTTAGTGTGTGAGTGTGTGTGTGTATGTGTGTCTGTGATGGGTAGGGTTAGTGTAAGTGGACAGAATATACAGTTTGTAAAGTATAAAAACCATTACGTCTATGGAGAGTCCCGACAAAGATAGCGAACCAGAGTGTGTGTGTGTGTGTGTGTGTGTGTTCTCACCCTGACAGGCCCCAGAGCGGTGGTTAGGGATGAAGCCCCGGCGGCAGGGGTGTGGTTGAGCGGGACACTGTTCGCACGGGTGACCCCAGGCCCGTCCCACCGTCGCACAACACAGCGTCTTGGTGCACACGATCCCGGTCAGCTGACCCTGGCACATCTGGTTACTGACCGACGCAAAACAGGGGCCCGTCCTGTAATCTGCAGGACACACAACACATTCAACACATTAAACACACAGAGACGGGGATGATGGTTAACTAACCCTTTAAAGGGGTCATCGGATGTACATTTTCCACAAGTTGGTATGATTCTTTAGGGTATTCATGTAACGTTTGTAACATACTTTGGTTAAAATTCCTCAATGTTTGTGTAAAACAAGAGCCTTTTTACCTCTTCAAAAACAGCTCTGTTCTCAGCGACCCGTTTCGGTGCATGTCTCTTTAAATGATAATGAGGTGCATGTCTCTTTAAATGATAATAAGGTGCATGTCTCTTTAAATGATAATAAGGTGCATGTCTCTTTAAATGATAATAAGGTGCATGTCTCTTTAAATGATAATAAGGTGCATGTCTCTTTAAATGATACTAAGGTGCATGTCTCTTTAAATGATACTAAGGTGCATGTCTCTTTAAATGATACTAAGGTGCATGTCTCTTTAAATGATAATAAGGTGCATGTCTCTTTAAATGATACTAAGGTGCATGTCTCTTTAAATGATACTAAGGTGCATGTCTCTTTAAATGATACTAAGGTGCATGTCTCTTTAAATGATACTAAGGTGCATGTCTCTTTAAATGATAATGAGCAACTGCTCACCCGTGGGGGGTGTCGACACAAGACACATAAAGTGATGCCTTGGCGGACAGTATACAAATGGCTGAGGGCGGAAATATGCTAATACGGGACAGTCCGTCAGTCCGTCACACACATGCTGCGTCCCAATTCGCATACTATCCGTCCTAAATAGTATTCGAAAGTAGAATTAGTACGTCCCAAATCGTAGTATGTTGAAATGAGTGTTCCAAAGATACCCGGATGGTCTACTATATCCGGTCAGAATCCGAAGTGTAGATCGATGCGCACTCTAACGGCTGATATTGCCCACAACCCATCGCGCGTTGGACGAGGATTCGATTAGAACTACAAACACGAGTGAAAAGTGTTAAAAAACTACAGACATGGAGGACGCGCGAGTCCGGCGGTTATGTAGAGAGGTTTAGATAAAGGGGTTTGAGTGATTAATTACCCGTATCTAACCTGACGAAAATGTATTTATTCAATGTTGTCTACATTATATTGCATCTGCAGCAGCATTGTGAACTTTTGTAAAGATACGTTTAACCATTAACTTTTAAATGCATCATTACATTCAAATTGCAAACACATGAGGAGAGTCTCCGCATGAAAGACCCGCGACGGGCAGATGAAAGAGCTATTACACTTCTCTCAGAAACGGTAGGAAATTAAATTAGATTGAATGGAGGATTTTAACTGTGGCAAGATGATTGACAGGGCAGTTTACGGTGACGGCGCACGCGACAGAGCTGTCCGTTAAAGATGACGGAGTAGTATGTCCCAAAGCTTGCCTACTCTTTTGCTACACACTCAAAAGTATGTACTTTTTCTTCACAAAAAGAGTATATACTTTTAGGGCGTAGTATAAGTAGGCGAATCGGGACGCAGCCACACACTCCTGGCCAACAACAGCCCAACACACACACACACACACTCCTGCCCAACACACACACTCCTGCTCAACAACAGCCCAACACACTAGAGGTCGACCGATTGATCGGTCGGACGATTAATCGGCCGATTTTTTGCATTTTTTAACATAATCGGCATCGGCCAATATACAAGTATATCAAGCCGATTATTAGGCCGGCGCATCTGTGGGCAGCCTAGTGTTGTCGGGGAACATGTGTTTGACGCGCGCTGCCGCTTGAGTCATTTTCCAGCCGAGTGAGCAGACCTCATACAGTGCCTAAGGACGGAGCTAACTAAGGGAGCAAATCAAAGTGAAAGTAAGTCGCTAGGCTACTGTTATGATAGTGCTTCTCTTGGATGCTCAGAAAACGGACGTTAGAATAACAAACATCGCTTTGCTGCACGTGACGCTAGTCAGCAGCGAATTTTATCATACCGTTAGTTAGAAGCTGGATTAAACATGGTTAAAATGCTGGCCAAACAGTGTAAAGTGTGACTGTATTTCACTGTAGACTAAAACAGCGGGATGCCGTTGTCTGAAGAACAACAGACGGACGGTGCGTTGTGGTGCATTTAAAGTTTTTCTAAAATAACATTTTCCCATCTGGTGGTTGTTTTTGTCGTTCAACAGCAATTTACTTTACTGCAATTTCACTACGTTATTGTTATAAGTTAAATAACATAAAATGTAATACATCTTATATAAAAAAAAATATTAACAAAACAAACAAACCAAAAATACCCAGTTTTTGGGAATAGGATAGAAAGTTTTTAGCCTTGTATTACTTACAATGCACTGACATTATACATTTTTAATTTTAAGTGTACCAGTGCAGATTGTTCATTGTTCAAGTGTTCAATAAATGTTTTTGTTGAGAAATTTTGTCTATGTTAAGTAATTATTATTTCTGTTACATTTTATCTTTCAAATAGAGGTTAAAAACAAGCACATATCGGCCAAAATAAATCGGCAGCATTAATCGGCCATCGGCCGACCCGGATTTAAAAAAAAAACATATCGGTCGACCTCTACAACACACACACACACACTCCTGCCCAACAACAGCCCAACACACACACTCCTGCCCAACAACAGCCCAACACACACACTCCTGCCCAACAACAGCCCAACACACACACTCCTGCTCAACAACAGCCCAACACACACACACACACACACACACACACTCCTGCCCAACAACAGCCCAACACACACACTCCTGGCCAACAACAGCCCAACACACACACACACTCCTGCCCAACACACACACTCCTGCCCAACAACAGCCCAACACACACACTCCTGCCCAACAACAGCCCAACACACACACTCCTGCCCAACAACAGCCCAACACACACACACTCCTGCCCAACAACAGCCCAACACACACACACACACTCCTGCCCAACAACAGCACAACACACACACACTCCTGCCCAACAACAGCCCAACACACACACTCCTGCCCAACAACAGCCCAACACACACACACTCCTGCCCAACAACAGCCCAACACACACACACACACACACACTCCTGCCCAACAACAGCACAACACACACACACTCCTGCCCAACAACAGCCCAACACACACACACACACACACTCCTGCCCAACAACAGCCCAACACACACACTCCTGCTCAACAACAGCCCAACACACACACACACACACACACACACTCCTGCCCAACAACAGCCCAACACACACACTCCTGGCCAACAACAGCCCA